>CM054810.1:31073367-31197008 GCA_028984105.1 Lavandula angustifolia | reverse complement strand
ACTTACATTACCCTTACTTTTTCAAAAAGTTGACTGACACCAATCATTTTCAGGTGTTTTACTGAATTCAAGACGAATAATTGAAGAAACAAACAAAAAAACACATGAATTCGATACCAATTAATTCGAAATTTAAATCCCGCTCGAGTCCCGCTCAGTCCCGCTCACTTAAATTCAAATCCCGCTCGAAAATAATTCTGCGAAAACTCGAATCCCGCTCGTACCCGAACCGGAATCCCGCTCGAGCTGTTGAGGAATCCCGCTCGGCCGACCGCGTCCCGCTCGGCGGAAGAATCCTCGCTCGGCGGCGTAAAACCCGCCGCGTCAGAATCCCGCTCGGCCGCGTCAAAATCCCGCTCGTAGCGCAACGTCCGCCACCACGTCGCCTTGTCCCGCTCGGCCGACATCAAATCCCGCTCGGCGAGCGGGATTCTCCTCGAGCGGGATTCTTCCCCTTCTAATCCCGCTCGTCTCCTCAATTTCCCATTCACTTCTGCAATTTTTTCATCTCCGTCGCCGAATCCCGCTCGAGAAAACAATTTCGTAGTTGAATTCGACTCCAAAACACAAGAATGGCCTACCGAGTTAGTCCCGCTCTAATTCTATAGTCCCGCTCGAATTTTATCCGTTAATTTGGCGCGATTAAGATTCGAATTGTTTTGATAATTTTTCGATAATTTTTGATAATTTTTCGACTGTGAGCATGGATTTTGTTTAATTATTCGAATTTAAGCATAGATTATGTTGAATTGGAGTATGATTTTATCATTTTATGTGGAAATTCGTAGCATGATTTTGTGAGTTTCGTAGTATGAATTTGAGTTTCGTAGTATGATTTTGTTTAATTATTATTCAAATTTCGTATCATAAATTTCGTAGAATGAATTAATTAATTATTCGAATTTCGTAGCATGAATTTATGTGGAATTTTATAGCATGAATTTTTGTTTAATTATTCAAATTTCGTAGCATGAATTTTTGAGTTTCGTTGCAAGAATTTTATGAATTTTCGTAGCATGAAACAAATCTCGGAAAATAATTCGGCCGGGCAAATCCCGCTCGGCCGAACCGGAATCCCGCTCACGAGCGAAATTCCGATTCGGCCGAGCGGGATATACTCGGCCGAATTTTTTTTTTTTTTTAATTGTTATTTTTTATCGTTGCAGCCCGTTTTTAAACGAATTGATCTTCTCGATGCGACTCCGAGGATAGACATAGAGTTTTACCCGAAGATATTTGAAATAATTAAAAAAAAATTTAGTGTTTTTGAGGACAATTCTTTAGAAATCGAATTTAGGAATGGAGTTTTCGGTAGCTTTTTGGATTGGAGGGTGGGTAGGAATGCAGCTAGGGCCCTCCATATGTTAATGTGTCATGAGATTGAATCGGCAGGAGATGATTCGGCTATTTGGTTTTATGTGTCCGGGACGACTACCCGCTTTTCTTGTTTCGATTACGCCCTTGTCACGGGTTTGAGGTTTGGATCTACCAATTTTGATCCGCATGCTACCTATGATCCCGGTTAAGTCGATGTACAAATAGTTAAATAATTGTACACCAATAACGGGGAGAGATTTGTTGTCAAAGTTCGAGAATGGAGAGTTGAGATTGGACGAGTTGGGCTATTTGAAGGTGGCACATGTTCTAGCCTTAGTTTACTTTTTTCTCGGTTATAGTGACACGAAAATAGTCGACACGTGGATTTGGGTATTAGTCGATGATCTACGTGCATTTGACCGATTCCCGTGGGGCTCCTACACTTACGGTGCGTTGAAGCACTATTGTAGTTTTGTTCCGAGAACGGCGGAACAGACGTCCAAGAAATATCATTTTTATGGACCTGTTTGGGCACTACAGGTATGTTTAATAATTTTATTAATTTATTTATTAGAATTATTCATATATATCATGTACCGATCAATATTGATTTTCATTCATTGTAGATTTGGTCCTACGAGGCTATTCCAAATTTTGGAGCGATTTGTGCCGAGAGGTTGTCTACAACCGAATTTCCTCGTTGGAAGAATTGGTACTTCGGTGGAGGACAAGCAAAGAAGCTTAACAGTTTTTGGCATCGTCAGGTAAAAATATTAAATTTAAAGTTGATTTTGTTTAATTTTATTGGCAGTTTGTTTCTAATGGTAATTTTATTTAATGTAATTGCAGTTTGTTGTCCGAGATAGTCTCACACCATCCGATGCGGAGACACAAACTTATTATTGGCGAGTGTCATTGGCGAAGATCGACTCCATGTGTCCTATATTGCGGTTGAGAATCCATTACATCCGACGATCATAGGGGACCATGGGGTACGAGAGCTATACAGATTCGGACAGCAGACACAACGTCCGACCAGTTCTAGAGGAACCGGACAGAAGCAACGCCATTCCACTGAAGGTGGTAAACGGGTTCGAACGGAGACTGGAGAGAGGGAGCCCGAGCAACAACATAGCTTGACCGTCGAAGAAATCCGTACACTGATTAGGGAGGAAAACAAAACCTTGGAGCGAAACTTGGAACGGCAGCACCGGAACTTGCGACAGGAAATAGTTCATGATGTGAAGACACTATTTAGGTCGGTGTTTGGTCGATCTAAGAGCCGAGGATTGTGTACTACGTCCTCTCACGCGGGTGGTAACCGTACACCACACGGTCTTGTTAGGAGTGAATCGGTGTCAATGAGACACCGTCGTGACCGAGATGAGGATATGGGAGATCACTCTCCCGGGGTTGAGGAGGAGAGAGCCACATCGGTGTACCGCCCCGTGATTGAGGAGGAGCTAGACGCCACGGTGTACCGGCCCGAGGTTATGGATCTGGATAATGAGGCGGAGCAGCCGGTGATTCTACCGATGCAGGATCGACACAGCGTATACGAACGTGGAGTTTATGCTCCGGAGTCGGTGAGGAGCATGTTTGACTATGTCGACCCTATTAACGGAGATTGTCCGTCTCGTCATAGCTGGTCCTACGGTGCACAGCCAATGCACCCACTTCCTTTCGACGGGGGAAATTGGCGTCAGTATTATCCTCCTATTCAGGAGCAGCCTTCAGCACACCGCCCCGAGATTGGTGCATCGTCTGCGAACCCGATACGGGTCGAGCCAACCTTGGAGGAGGACCATAATTGGTTGGATGATTTTTCTGTTGATACAGTGTATCAGGTACCGTATAATATTTTATTTTTCTTTAGTTTACTTTATTAATTATAACATTTTTTAATAAATATCATATGATTTTAGGCTTTGATCTTACCCCGAAATAACCCTTTTGGTGCTCCATCGATGACCGCTCCCATATTAGCTGAAAATTATCGGCAGCATCGTTTATCTGGACTATGGTGCTTTACGATTACTGCGAACTATCCTATCCCCCCCGACTTATTCAGCGACCTCGAGAATCCAAATAAGGAGATGGATCAACAAACCATGGATTTATACATGGCAGCACTGAGGAAGATGAAGAGCTTCGGGGGTGTTGATGTGTTGGCTACTCCCCACTATCATCACACCGTGATAGTCGATTGGCTTTTCTTCGTAAGTAATTATATTATGCTTATTAAATAATTGTATTATGCTTATTAAATAATTACTGATTTTTTTCATTTATTTAACAGAACATTCTTTGCGCCGAATGGAATAAATATATTCCGGATCCGAAATTTGATGTGCACGACGAGGACTCCATCAACTATTCATATTTCTGGAAGCCGATGGATAGTATAATGGATTACATTCTCGGTAAAAATTTGACGGAAAATGCGCAAAAGTGGTATAGTGCCAAATACGTAAGTATTTAGTTTAGTCATTTATTTATATTATAAATTATTCATATGGTAATTAATTCTATTTTTTTGAAGCTGTTATTGCCATGTCTCTGCTTTGATCACTGGGTCACTGTTCGGATTGACCTTGGCCATTGGAAGATTGAAGTGTATGATTCACTTGCGCACAAAGCTGATGAGCATGGCCGAGCACGTAGAATTCGGCAGTTGAGGCCTCTATGGAAGCTGATTGGTCCATTTTTATCGTACGGCAATTACTGGAACAATAATAAGTTTGGATATCAGGATCCTGGAGCGCGGGCGCCCATTGTGCAGATTATGCCTCATGAGCTGCAGTTGGTGCAAACAGATGATAAGAGCTATGGACCGATGGCATGCATGGTAGTCGAGAGATTCATTGCCACTTACCCGACAATCAAGTGGGGCAACGAGCCAGGCAATGTAGTTGTGTATCGTCGACTGATGGCTCATAAGATCTTTGACATGTGCTATACGAAGCCGGGTCTATGATGACAATATCCGTATTTATATATTTGTATTTCAATTAAGCTATTTTATTTATATATTTGTATTTAATTCAAATATTTGCTTTATATATTTCGTTAAACGGAAAAAATTGCCTCGTTAAACAAAATATTTTCGAATCGTTAAGACAAGCGGGATTTCGAAAAAATTGTCTCGTTAAACATAATACATAATACATTATAAATTACGATATACTAAAATGCTTCCGACTCCGGTGATTCCGGCACATCCATTCCCGGACACTTCCTCCTAGTATGCCCAACCACACCACATATGCTGCATTTTTTCGGACCGCGTGTTCTCCCACTAGATGTACCTGCTTCGGCTCCTGAGGGTCGTCTACTATTCTTCGGTCTCCCTGCCTGACGCGTAATTATTGGCGGTAACACGACCATTGAGGCCACATCTTCCGGCACCCGCCAATTACGCATGGGTGCTACCGGATATAATGTTCCGGCATAAATCATCCTCCAATTCTCAGTCTTGTATGCATCCGACACGAAAATCTAGTAGATTTAGTCCGACAATCCTATAGATAAAAATTCTGTTAATACACAAGTCCGGAACAACCCTATAGACGGAAAAACAATTATACTTGATAGCCGCACAAGCATGCGAACACGGGATCTCATCGAGTTGCCACTCACGACATTCACAAGCGTTTACGCTGATTTGAACTCTCCATTGATACGTTCCGTCATGAACCTTGAATTTGTCTCCGTTCACTGACACAACAGTGAAACGATGTGAACGGTCCTCCGACGGAGCTAACTTTAGCTCTGCAGCAATTGTAAGCGGATTATCTCGTGCCATGGCTTTTGCTCGACGTTGGTCACACCACTGTTCAACCATGTGACCTATTGCCTCGATCATAGAGCATATCGGCAGACGTCGTGCTGTGAGCAGTCTCGAGTTGATGGATTCAGCTATGTTTGAGGTGAGCTGACTGTAGCGGCGAACGGGAGACTTCGATCTAGACCACTTTTCCGGTCCGATATCCATTAACTTCTCGTATGCCTCAGGATAGGCTTGACGAATTCCTTCCATCGCACGATCGAAATCATACATCGTATAAGCATAGGCAGGATCATGATACATCTTGATAAGCGTCTGACCATATCGTGTAAGCTTATTCTGAAGATGATAGTAACAAGTGCCATGAGCTGCTTCCGGATAAACAGCCTCTACCGCGTTAGCTATGCTTCGATGTTGATCGGATATGATTATTAAATTGGTTGGCATCGTAAATGCTTCTACCGAGTCGGGACATGAACCACGTCCAAGAGTAATCGTTCTCAATTGGACCCACACCAAAGGCTAGTGGAAATATCTGGTCGTTGCCGTCTATCGTAGCAGCCACAAATAACACTCCTTTATTCCTTCCTTTCAAGTGAGTCGCATCGACCACAATCAGATCTCGGAGGTTAAATACCCACGGGGCATGAGAAACATTAAAAGCAACGAATAATTGTTGGAAACGACCTTCTAAATCGACTTCCAGATCAGTCATTGTACCCGGATTCGTTGTTTTCGATGCGTAGAGGTAACTCGGGAAGCATCTTGAACGAATCCGAGTGCCCGCCATAAATCATCGCCACAGCACAATTACGGGCTCGTAGAGCAACACTATAGCTTGCTTGAATGCCGAATTCACTCTGGATAGATGCCATAATTTCTTTCGGTTTTAGGACAGATTTTTGACGGCGCATTCGTCGAGCAACATAAGCAGCTAGCGCCTTTGCACGAATCCTTCTTGGACCACTTTGTGAAAAATCTCGATTACATGTGTGTTCGGCATGCAAGCGGTTTACAACCCACAACACATCTCTCGCGAAACGAAGCCCGTAGAAAAAATGGACGATCACGACTCCGTCCGCATTTATACTCAACCCGACCACCGTCGAACGACCCACCCTAAAATCGAGACCTTGTTCCATGTGTCGAAGTGCAACAAAGAAAACAAATCCGCCTTCTCCCGAGAATGTCGCACCTTCACGGAGTGGATAGTCCACAACATGATCCAGATCTCGAACCATAGGTGAATCCGATGCATCGAGAGGAACGAAAGGAAGTAAACCGTCATTTACTTCTTCGGTGCCACCATATATTATTTCGTTGGTTGGAAGGGCACGGTTGTCCGGCATGAGCATAGATATCAGTTGATTCACACCACCTTCACGTCGGATCCATGCCGCAAAGTCGCCAAAAGTACATTGATTTAATGCACCTTGGACCTCATCGTTTTCTTCTTCGGATGAAGTATCCAAAATATTTTCTTCATCACTGTCGGATAGAACATGGGTATCCTCTTCGCGAAAAAAGGTTTCTTATTCGCGAAAATTCTCAGCCCGATTGCTACCACCCGCTTGATCTTCAAAATTGAACCTTGAACCAAATTGTTCAACAACATCGGGTGTATGATAAGGTTGAGCATTAGAGTGCTCGAGAAATAAAGTCGGCTCGATTTGTGTAGTACAAAGACGAATTAGGTCCACATCGGTCGCGAGAATGGACCTAAGCTTGAGACCATGACGAGAAACGTATGTGTAATAAATTTCATAATTTGACGAAAGTGAAAAGGGATTAAGATTGTATTGAATAAACTGTCTTAAAATTGGGATACAAATATCGTTCCCGGAATGCGGACAACTCTAACCTCACCTCCGATATACTCGGACAAATTGTTAAATTGCCCGTTAAAATGAACAATAACATTATACCAACTATCCATTTTTTTTGTTTATGAAACGAAAATCAAAAGAAAGAGGAGTGAGTGTGTTCGATTTTGAACTTCAATCACGGTATTAATAGATAAAATCACGAGCGGGATTCCGCTCCACGCGAGCGGGATCCCGCTAGCGTGACTGGATCCCGCTCGTCCGCGTAGAGCAGACAATGAATCCCGCTCGTGTACCTTAAATCCCGCTCGTCGAGCGGGATTTGCCACGTGGCCGAGCGGGATTTCTCCACGGGCGGGATTTGCCACGTGGCCGAGCGGGATTTGCCACGTGGCCGAGCGGGATTTCTCCACGGGCGGGTTTCTTCTCCTCGAGCGGGATTTGCCACGTGGCCGAGCGGGATCGGCTCGACTTGCCATGTGGCCGAGCGGGAATCCACGTGGCCGAGCGGGATTCTACGTACACGAGCGGGATTCTGTCAGTTCGTGAGCGGGATTCGGTGTTACTCATTTGCGCACGAAACGAAGCAAAATAACGGTTTTGCAGCCTGACATGTCTGAAAAGTGGGGATATTTAAGTAAAGTTGGGTATTTTTTGTATGAATTATAAGGAATGGGTAAATTTGCCTTTTTGATTTAAGAAATGGGTATTTAAGAATCTACCCCTTTTATTTATGTATATGTATTAAAATTAATTTATTAACACATTTGAATAATAAAGTTTATGCATAATTTTATATATGTGCATGCATTAATTTGGTTGTTACAATTATATTGTCATCTGGTTTTCTACAAGATAAATTGGACAAATTGTCCCAATATTTGCTAGTTTAGATAAATTGGTTCCTAATCTTTTTTTTTAGTTTATTGGTCATTCTATTAAATTTTAAGTTAGTCAACTGTTAGTTATAGAGGTATTTACGGAATAAAAGTTTCAGAACCAATTCATCAAATCTTTAAATTACATTAGAACTTTTTTTTTAAAAAAAATATTTTTTAAAATTAAAATATTTTTTCAAGAAAAAATTATTAAATGATTAATTTTTTCGAATAATTTTTTTTGTAAAAAAAAATAATTTTATTTTCAAATAAATTTTTTGGTAACGAAAAATATTAATTAAAAACCTTAAATAAAAAATAATTAAAGATAAAAAAATTCACTAAATCTAGATTAACTATTAATTTTGTGTCTCACGGTGGATGAGGGGGGCGGGTTGACAATGCGGTTAGGAAAGGTGTTATGTTCTTCAAAGTCGAAGATATCTTCGGAGAGGAGCAGCTGGACGAATTGGAGATGGGAGGCTCCTCTCCGTTGACATTTTCGACCTAGAAGAACATAGCACCTTCCCCTACCGCATTGTCAACCAGCTTCCCTCCTCCACCGTGAGACGCAAAATTATTAGTTAATCTAAATTTAGTTAATTTCTTATTTAAATTTCAATTGAATTGAAATTGATTTGGAATTACACATTCGATTTATATATATATATAAGATGATATTTACAATGTAAATAAAATTTATGCTTAAAGTATTAGGAGAAGGACTTGTGTGCATCATGTTGCATGTGCAACATGATTTAATTTTTCAATTTTGACCCGGTTTGACTAGGGTTTAAAAAAAATTAAAATTTCTTCTCCCTCCCACAACCGCCTCCCTCCCACTACCTCTCTCTCTCTCAGTAGCTTAGGACTCTCTCTCTCTCTCTCTCTCTCTCTCTCTCTCACCGTCCCTTCTCTTTCTCTCGACCATGGCTAGTACTATTCAAGTCCATTTGTAAGAAACTCATACGTTGCTATGGCGAGTAAGAATACCTGTATACACAGAGTTATATGGGTTCCACGTAATACAACTTTCTCTAGTTTTCCACCAAAAACCTCAACAGCTGCTGTCAGTATAACATTTCGCGCAACTCGGTCGAGATTGTGCAGCTTTTTCTCTTCAGGCGTGAAGGCTGATTTTTCTTTAGGGATCTTAGCACCAGTCTGTGCTCCTACACCTCCCGCAGCAGCGAACTGAACGCTGTCAATCATGGGAATGATGGGTCCTATCTCAAGGACGTCCGTCATGCTGTCGTGCAGCGATGTGAGGTGTGCCTCCATTCTCACGCGCCATACCGTGAAGTTCTCTATCGAGAACATCGGCACCATCCGAATACCTGACATGTCAGACATTATGTGATCGAGTATAAGGATGAATGAAGAGATGCTTGTGCAGTGAAAACGTTTTCAAGGATCTGTTCGAGAGGACCAAGAGTGCGTAACCGGCGATCAGAAGAACACCGAGGCTCTGATACCAATTGTTGGTCTGGAGACAATAGTCAGGTGTAGAGGGGGGGGGTGAATACACCTGATCACAGTTTCTTTTTCTCAAACCGAAGGATAGCTAGGCTGTTGGTTACGACTGATGAACAGTGTCAAATAGTAACCTTCGATCACGGGTCAGAGTGTGTCAGCTACTGAGCTCTCCTACTGACTTTAGTCAGTCGTTGAAACTCAGTCGGAGACGTTGTGCGGATAAGTGTGGGGCCCGGAAATTCGTCTCAGTTTGAAAACGTGTTTTCACAAGATAAATTATTTTGCCTGTGCGCTTTTAAAATACGTTTTATGCAAACATATGATTTTGAGCGGTTTGTATTATATGCAATAAAACAGTAAATAACACAAGCGATATAACGTGGTTCGGATACGCAAGATCCTACGTCCACGGTCCTGACTTGGCAGGAGAACTTGTTGATTATTCTGAGCAAGTCTCAGCAAGGTATCTGTGCACTGGACAGATCCTTCTAAGTTATAGTTCTTAGCGACTTTACAATTCAAACCTAAGTTCGAAAGGGAGGGGATAATCTCCAACTAAGAAGGAGTTCTTACAATAAGAACAATTCACAAAAAGTGAACTCCTTCGAAATTCTAAGCTATAAATTTGGCAATGAGCTTAGTCTAGAGAAGAAAAGGGATCTAAATACTCTAGAGAGAAGAACTACAAATATTCTATGAAAGCAAGTTCTTCTCTGTATAATCTGTTGAGTTCGTTAGAGTGTTCTTGAGCTTGAGCTTTTTCCCTTATGAATCCCGTGCGTGGAGCTCGGATTTCTTCTCTATTTATAGTTGTGAGCATGCATATGTCCGTTGGAGAAGATGATGCCACGTGTCACAAGCTTCCAAAGAAAACGGCCATAATTTCGAATTGTTACAGCAGGGCAGTTAATACTGTACATGAGAGCAGCTTTAGTTGGTCAGAGCAGGTCAAAGCGTTGTCGGCGTCTCATTGGTCGAGGTTTGTGGTAGGTGAGAATCTGTCAGAGATAGAGTTGACAATTCCACATCCTCGTATGATCTTCTGCTGAACTTCGAAAAGATGTTTACGACTGGGTTGCTTTCTGTCGGATACAGTAGACTCAAGACAGTCTCTATCTTCTTCGACTGAGTCGGCTGACAAGCTGATAAGGCTCTGGTGGGTCAGCTGATGACTGCGAAGGTACTGAGCTTTGCATTATGTTCTTCTGCTGATATCTTATCAGCTGATGGGCTGTCTCCTACTGAGGTGAAGATCAGCTGCTGGCTGAAGAACGCAAGCTCTTACAATGATGACGTGGGGTTCTGGAGAGTAACTTCGTCAGAAGATCAATCCAACAGTTTACCCCGTACAAGACTTAGACAAAAAGATAATCAAAATAAAATAAGTCTAACCTATACATCATCTAATCCTATCGACACACTATACTACTGATATCAGTTGGGTTTTGGGATCTTCAATTCCATAGTACTACTATGATTTCCCCCAATATTCATTTAACCACTAGACAGCTGAGTACCATCTACTGACTCATAACCCAACAGTTGTTGATGTTATTCTTGAGATTATATTTTAATGACTAAATAATTGAACGGTGGTTTCGTATAATATTAAAGTGACACTTTTCTTAATTATAATTGATACTTTTATTTATTACGATTGATACTTTGGGCAACATTTCTCATTATTATGCTTCATATTTTATTGTGTGATTATTGGATTAAAGTGACACTCTGCTCATCATTGACACGCTCTGTTATCATAACTGATACGCACAAGAGAGACAATTGACACTTTACTCTCTACTGTGAATTATGGCTTAAATAGACATTATGCTCATCATTGACACATTCTTTTATCTTGATTGACACGCACAACAGAGACAATTGACACTCTGCTCTCTATTGTGAATTATGGCTTAAACATACACTCTGCTCATTGTTGACACGTTCTTTTGTCATTATTGTCACTCACATCAGAGACAATTGACACTCTGCTCTGATACTGTTAATTATGGTTTAACCAGACATTCTGCTTATCATTGACACGTTCTTTTGTTATGAGTGACACGCACAACAGTGACAATTGACACTCTACTCTCTATTATGAATTATGACCTAAACATACACTCTACTCATCATTGACACATTCTTTTGTCATGATTGACACAAACAACGTAGACAATTGATACTTTTTTCATACACAAATGGCACTTTTTTTCGAAACAAAATAATTGATAGTCAATAAATGATACTTTATTCAAATACAAATGATATTTTTGTTTTTTATGATTGACACTTTGGGTAAAAAACAAATGACACATTTATTCATTACAAATGACACGCCTTACTTATAAAAAAAAAAAAAAAAAATTATTTGTTATGATTGACACTTTTGTTTGTTACAATTGATACTTTCGTATGCAAAGAGTGACACGTCCGTCCTTAAAATAAATGGGAAAAAACGTTAAAAAAAATGGAAAAAAAAAATTATTTAATTTTTTTTTTTGTTGCGATTGACACTTTGTTTGTTACGATTGACACTTCCGTATGCAAAGAGTGACACGCCCGTCCTTAAAATAAAGAGAAAAAAAACGTTAAAAAAAATAATAAAATAATAAAAAAATTTACAAATTTAAATAAAAAAATAAAAAAAATGATTAATGATGTCATGCTGACATCAGCGGGTCAACACGGGTCAAAGCAGGTTAAAATTGGGAAATTGGATCATGTTGCATGTGCTACATGATGCACACAAGTTTTTGCCAAGTATTAATACGTCACACATAAAAATTACTTTTGTATGTATTACGTCACACTTTTTATTTTTCTCAATATGCGAAAGAAAGGCAAGTCAGTTTTCACCTTGATTCGATTATTAAAAAAATTAATAATAATTTAAACATTAAAGTATGAATTTGTGATGAAAAAAGGGTAATAGTTAAAAAGCCTTATTTAGCATTTTATTGTGAGAACAATAGAAAATTGCAAGTGAAAACTAACGATAGCTACAGATAGTGAGATTATGCATAACATATGTATTAGACTATTAGTTACACGAATTTTACAAAAAAAATATTAAAATATATAATTTTAAAATCGAGTTATTATTATTAAAAAGAAATAAAATATCGTAAATTCTTATTTAAATATTTGATTTTTCCTACATTAAATAATTTTAGGAGATTTAAAATTAAAACCAAACTACTGCCGCACACAAAATTTATCTTTTTATTGGATTTTTAATTATTTTTTAAAATTGTATAAACTAATTGAATTCCTCCACTGAAATTGCCGCACACTCCATTTTTCGTCCATTTTTTCTCTCTTCTCTCTCTCTCAACACTAGCGTCTCCATACCCATTGCTCGCACACCTCCTTTCTCCCTCTTCTCTCTTCTCTCCATCTCCGCAACTGACCGACTGACCGCCTCTATTTCGCAGGCTTGCTCGGCGACCAATTGGATTAAATAGACTAAATAGATCATATTATATATTTAAGTACAAATAACTATCAAAATTCAAAGCCGTATGCAAGTAAACATTACAAAAATTCAAACTAAGACAATAAACAACTTAAAATCGTCAAGTTTCAACATATATTAATTGCATTTTGAATCTTTCTTTGAGAAGTTTTTCTCTTCCATCTTTTTTTCATTTATATTTATGTATTAATATTAATATTATCTAATAATTATGCATTTTTTTCGGGGGTGCTTTTTAGCCTAAAAACCCCGGGCTTTTTTAGCCCAAAGCCCATAGAGCCCGTGGTTTTTTTGGGCGGACTTTTTAAGCCCAGCACACCTTCGGGCTTCTATTTTTAGAGCTCAACCCAACCCTTTTTTCGGGTACCCTGGGCCGGCCCATCGGGTCGGGCCCATTTTGCCGGCTCTAGATATACGTTTCAATTTTTATTTGTTCATCCTTATGAATAAATAAATATATATATATATATATATATATATATATATATATATATATATATATATATAACTTAATTAAAACATTCCCATAAACTTAATTTATATTCAATTAAAAGTTTTTTTTCAAAATGTCATTATCTGACATGGATTTTTTTTTTTTTTTTGCCAAGGAGTCAAAATGAACAAAATCTATTTTAAATTTATTTTAAAAAAGCGTTTATTGAAGAAAAGACTTTTTCTCTTTTGGCTTAAAAAATAATTATTTTTTATGATAAAAACTTAATAGATACTATATTGTTAAACAATCCAAATAAGCAAGCCAAATTAAATTGTCAATTGTTTGTTTCGTATATTTACAAATATGTATAAATTAAAGTAAGTGCATCAATTTTCTAATGATATTAATTATTTTTTGCATTCATTAATTTTCTAAATTTAAATTATTAATTTAAGTATGTTTACATTAATGAAAAAAAACTTTTATTAGTTGTCATTTTCTAAATTTAAATCACTAATTTAAGCATGTTTACATTAATGAACAAACTATTATTAGTTGTCATTTTCCTATTTAAAAATGTAAAAATAACATAAATTTAAAAATAAAATACTTAATATTCACATAGATAATTATGTGGCATAGATAAGATTAGTTTGGATGTGTAAATTTATAGAAAAGATTAATTTGGGAAATAAATTTTATAAAAGTTTAGTTTGGGAAATAATTTTTTTGATAAGACTATTTTGGCAATTTGCTCGTTATAAAGTTGTGCTTTGAATTTATTAAATTATATTTTATAAAATATTATATTTAGCATGATTGGGTGTAAAATGAAGGATATTTTCATAATATTATTTGAAAAAAAATCATTCTAAACAAATGAACGATTATATATCGATTTATTAGCTGTAACATGATTTCTGAATCTTAAAATGTTAAACATTCTAAAATATTATCATGATTGGGCGTAAATTGAGGGACATAATCTTACTTTAAAAATAAATAATCCTTCTAAACAAATGAGCCTTTAGAAATAGATTGATTTGTTGTAAAATATTATTTCCTGACTAGACTAGCTAAATGTTTAAGTAAAACGATACAAAACAAAATTAGGAAGTAATTATTTTAAGATTAGATAGTAATTGAACTTATTACTATAAAATAAAATAAAAATAGAAACAACGTTAAAAATCACTATGAATACTCGGAGTAAAAATAGGAAAATGAAAAGACTGTTACCTTATTATAAAAAAATAAAAATAAAAATAGAAGCCTTTTTTTCATTCATGCGTGTGATTATAAATTAATACAAATTACAGCAGTTATACGTAGAAAACACAAATAATTAATTCTCAAAATTAAACATGATGCTGAAAACAATTGTGATTTGCTACTTAGCTCTGATTTCTTGTACGTATGCGAAGAGAATCGATGGGTTGACCGTCGATCTGATCCACAGAGACTCTCCCCAGTCTCCTTTGTACGACCCCAACGAAACGCCTTCCGTACGCTTCTTACGATCGCATAGCCGCGCCGAACGTTTGAGCGAAGACATCTTACAAAACAAGAATGCAGTGTCAACGTTGGTCCCCGGCGATGCCCAATATCTGATGCGATTGTTGGTGGGAAGTCCAAAGCAGCAGGAGGTTGTGATGATGATCGACACGGGTTCCGACCTCGTTTGGATGAAGTGCCAGTCCTGCAGATATTGCCGCCATAAAGCAGGGCCAACTTTTGATCCGTATCGCTCCGATACATACTTAACCGTCCCCTGCGACACTAATATCTGCCGGGAGTTTTTGAATCCCGTGTCTATGTGCAATGGAAAAAGCGACACTTGCAGTTTCAATATTTCATACGAAGACAATTCATACGCCCTGGGCGAGTTCGCGTCCGACACCTTCACCTTCAACTCAACTACCCCAAACACGAAGACCGAGTCTTTCCTTATCCTGTTTGGATGCGCAACCGAAACCACATTTGCTTCCAGGAAATTTGCGGGCATCGCGGGACTTGACGATACACCATACTCATTGGTTAACCAACTAGGTTATGACAAATTCTCCTACTGTTTGGTCAGAAGAATAAGCCCTAAAGTCTCGAAGCTGCACTTCGGTGCCGACGCCGACATTGTTGGAGGATTGGTTCGTCGAACACCCATCAGTCGGGGAAATCAGGGCTCTTACTATCTAACGTTGGAGGCCTTCACCGTTGGACGTCTTAGGCTTGAGTACCCACAAGCTGCTTTTAGTTTGGGAAACATTCTCATCCGGAACACCATTAACATATCTCCAAAAAGACTTCTACAAAAAATTTGAGCGTGCTATCAAGTCGCAGATCCAGGCCAGGGCGGTGCGAAACGTCGGAGGGCTTTGGCGACTGTGTTATATTGAGGATCAGTTTGATGAGATGCCGAAGATTACTGTTCATTTCAAGGATGCGGATGTGCCGTGGGGTCTGGTAAATACTTTCAATCAAGTTGCACAAGGTGGTGAGAAATATTTGTGCTTGGCTGTGTTTCCGCAGCCAAAATCAAGTGATAGGGGCATCTATGGGAGCATAGCCCAGATTCATTTTAAGGTCATGTATGATATTAACGCCTACACCGTCTCGTTTAAGCCGCAACTATGTGGTTATGTTGATTAATTATAAACTCATAATTAAGAAGTTTTTAAATCAACTTATGGATTGATTTAGCTCGGTTATCTATTTCTCATTTTTAATTGTACTAATTTTAATTAATTTTACACGAAAAAAAAGTAGCAAGTTTTTTATTTATATATATACTGAATTATCTGAAGTAATTGTTGGTAATTCTGAAGGCCTAATTTTGATAAAAATAAAATAAAGTTAAGCCGCCCTGGTTGCAAGATTTATGATCCGAGCTTTTTGCCTTGAAACTTTGTGCAAGAATGAGCTGTTATTTAATTTCCTTAATTGATTAAGACTTATTGTAAAATACAGTAGTATCAGTTTTCATATATTTTCAAATATTTTTAGGCCGAGTGACTAGTGAAGTTTGGGCTCCAAAACTTTACAATATTAACACAAATACGGCATATCAATAATCACAAAAACAACATCCGAATTTAATATTGATCTCATATTGTGCAAATGTCCGCAAAAAGCACATAAAACCTGCAAAGATTAGGAACTTGCCATGATAATATGATCCAAATAAGGGCTATCAACAACTTCAGCAGATATCAAAACGGCGCAAGTGCTGCCTCCGTGAGCCCGGAAATACGGCCACGCCTCGCGGAAGAAGCTCACGAAAAGCTCATCCCTAACACCATTGTTCGCTTCTACTCCAGCGGTTTCAGCCATAAAGCAGAGGAAGTACATGTCCGATAAGTTTTTGTTTTAGACCTATACCACAAGAGGGATAATAATAATTCAGTCCACAAGAGAGCGGAGGCGGAGAGAAGAGGGAGAGAGAGAGAAGCGAGAGAGAGGGATAGAGAATGAGATCTGAGGCAAGAGCAAAAGAGATTCTAAGGTTTATTTTTTTTTAATAGTAGTCAACTGGGTCAAACGGATTAAAATTAGGTAATTGGATCATGTTGTGTCTACATCATGATGCACACTAATTCATCTCTTTATATAATCGCCTGTACATTGTTAAAAAATTATTTGGAGTAATATATTTGAGCACACAAAAATATAGTGAATTTTAGTGTACTACTACTTTTCAAAACAATTATTCACAAAATATTACTATCAAAATAATAATTTCCTCGACTTCTTCCCTAAAAAATAATTTTCAATCAACTCTACCTTTGATATACTCTCTATGTTCTAATTATCTTGTCAACTTTGATTTTAGTGTGTAGAGTTGTATAAAGTTGTAGATCTCACAAAAAAGTTATGTGTACTAATTTGTCATATTTAGAAAAATGACATTTTATTTGGGACATTCTATTATTGGAAAAGTGGTGATCGCTGTTTTCACCAAATAAATCCTGCAAAATTGCTAGAACTTAAATCAGTATAGCAACAGGTATCGAATCCACAGGGAACGGGAGAATTATCCTAAATCTCCTAGTAATCTGGTTTTGGTGTACCCACCACGCTTTAAGTTTTGGTTTTATTATAACTAGGAAAGAAATAAATAAGAATTAAATACGAAGAAATGCGATAAGAGAAAAATACTATCCCCAATCCTAGACTCAAAGATTTATTTAACACCTTAAGTTAATCGGTTGGAATATTGTGTTGAGCACGAACATATCCCTATCCTTATCCAATTATGTAGAAACGAGCATGTTGAGCATAGAACCCATTTCATATTCCTAACATAATCTAGCTTGTTGAACAAATTCTAGATTAAGTGCTACGAAGTATTAAGAACATAAGATCCGATTTAGCCAATTACCGATGTTGAGCATACAAAGTAACTTAGCTAACGATTCATTTCCATTCCATCGAACTACCAATAAACCTAGGGTGATCAATCCTAGTTAATCGATAAATCTACTTAACCCGGAATAAATCGAAACTCAAGGAATCAAATTCAAGTACATTTAGGTCTCAAGGGAAATTAGATTAGTGCATTGTTGCCTCGTCGAATCGAGAAAATTAGCTACACATACTTAGATTATTAAGAACAAAATACATAAGTAAATGATACATAATTGAAAATTCTATAATTAAACAATAAATGCTAATAACTTAAATAGAAAGAACAAATTTACCAACATAAATCCATTACAAACATAAATACATTACACAATACAAAATATTCTTAATTGTAGAGAACATAAAAATAAAACATTACCAAATCCTCCTTAGTTGTTGAAAGCCGATAGCAATTAAGAGAAAAGAGGGAGTAAATGTTTTGGTGTGGTGTGAAACCGTTCGTTCTTCTTCCTTCCTTCATTGCGAGAGTTCTCTCCAAAATAAAAAGGGAATAATATGTTGTTATGTTAAGTCTCTCCCCTTGTGGTCTATTCCCCCTCGAGATTATAAGAGAGAAAAGGGGTGAAATGTTTTTTGTCCTTTCCTCCAAGTTGCTCTGAAGTGTTGAAATCTTTTTCCCAATGTCATCCTCTCTTCAATTAATGGCCAACCAAGAAAAGGAAAAGCAAAAGGGAAAAGTAAAAAGGAAAAAAGGAAAAGCAAAAAGAAAAAATATTGTTCCCGCTATTCGATCAATTCGTCATGAAATGTCGAACATTAATGCCGTCTTTGTTCTTCGTGTATTCGAGCTTAAATCAAATCAAAGAAGCACCAAATAGCTTCCATCATTATGAATTTACTTGACAAATCCGACGGAAATACGAGTAGCAAATACACTCATCAAAAAGTGGATAAGAGAAACGTGAGGGAGGAAATATAATTTTTCAATAAGTAACTGTTTTCAAATATATGAAAAGCAAGTCATTTTAAAGTAGGTTATTTTCAAAAGTTTTTCAATATGACTTGATTTAAATTTGTTAAATTTTAGAAAAAATAAATTTAATTAAAATTTGGCAAAAAAAAATAAGTAATATCTATAGGTGTAGATGATAGATATGGTGTTGCGTACTTACGTGGGTCATGCATGAGAGAAAATAGAAAATTTGGGAAAAGATTAAAAATGAGTGTTAAAAAAGGGAGAGATCTTTTCAATAAAAAAAATAAAAAAATAAAAAAAACTTCACTAGTTAGTTAAAAGTTTATACAACTCCCCACGTGTCATGATCATGCATTGATGAAGAATTAGAATGGCTAACATAGGTAAAATAGGTGCCTAATATTATTTTACTCGTTTTAAGCTAGACCCAAAATTACTCCAATTCGCTATTAATAAATACTTTCTCCGTACCACTAGAAACGAAATATTTCGTTTCAACGCGGAAATTAAGAATTTGGTGTTTTATGTGGTGTATAGATTGTTTGACTTTTTAGTGGTAAAATGTGATTCACACAATCTTTATCATTTAAAAAAATGCGTCGTTTTCTAGTTGGACGGAGGGAGTATTTCACTTTGATCCTGACCTTCATTCCCAATATTAGAACTTTTGGTAATATGTGTAATTTATGAGCAGTAGTATATATGTATCCTGTGTAGTTAGTTTGGATGAGATATTTGACCAGTGTTGGAGTTACTATACAGGGGTGGATCCAAGATTTATTGTTAGGGGGCGAAATTTTCGGAGATGAGTTATATTTATCCAGGGGTTCGGGGGTGGAGCCCCCGAGAAATTTTTTTTGGGGTGTTTTTGGTCTATATATACTTACTAATTAAGGCTTGTTTAGCGATATTATATTTTCTTTTACGAATAGCCGTTATATGTTGTTTGAAATTTATTCGAGAAATATAGTATAAAATCGTATTTTGACGACGCCTAGATTTAGTTGGAGGACATTACGAAGATTAATAATTTTTAACTTATAAATTAATCAAGTATTTGAAAGATAGAGTTTTTTATGCTACAAATGTTGCTAATTTTACTTAAAGGACAATCAAGTATAAAAAAAGAAAAGAAAGTACAAACATAACATATAACTGCATAAAAGAATATATGTTATATTATATATATATTTCTATCAAAATAGATATACAAAACTTCAAATTTTAGACCTTCACTAAAATTAAAATTAGTGACACGTAACATACATTTTTTAATATTTGCCTAAATTAGTGGTCACATTCACACTAATTCTTAATTTTTACTTTGGTGTCAGTTGACAAATTCAAAAAATCTCAGGGGGCGAATCAAAAAATTTAAATGGGACAAATGTATAAATTACTAAAAATCGTAAATAATTCGTAGTATTACACTAAAGTTCAGGGGAGCGGTCGCACCCACCCGCCCCCCTTTGTATCCGCCTCTGTTACTATATCAATAAATTATAAACCTTACGCATAGTATATGGATATTTTCCCCAGAATTTCGATCTTAAAATTGTTAGTGAGGATTCTGATTCATCGATTCACCTTTTTACTTGTTATATTTGACAAAGTGAGGATTGAGAATTACGTATGTAATTGTCATATCCGTACAACCCAACTTAATAAAATTATTTAGTAATATAATATTATCTAATTAAAACAATAACTAGTGATATTTTAACCAATAATTAGATACGATGCTATATGATGAGGTATATCTAATGAGTTTAGGAACTTTTATGCATTTAACTAAAAGTCGAACTCAAAGTATTAGATTGTCCTAAGTCGATGTTGTAGATTACCAAGTAATAAGGGTTTGGATTATAACTAAATTTAGGATTTCTTTTATAGGCGTTATTGAATGAGAGAGAACTGGCACTCGACCGATTAAAGTAGATACTACAATACAGCAATAAGGTGGGTTTTACTTTATAAGACTATTTTAAGTTATTAAGCTTTATGAAATGCTTATTTATCCATGAAAGATGTTTTTGTGCAATTTACATGTTTAATGGTATGAATTTAATCGATCAAGGTTCTTGACTGACGTAGCACGCTATTTGGGGATTTTGTATACATTTGTTAGTATGGCAATGGGTTGATGTCCATTGTTTGCTAACCAGTTGGAGATGACTTATGAGCTTCAGTTTTTACTTTTAAGTATAACGGTTGGGATCTCTAGGTCAAGACTCGATGTCAGATGTTTATGAGACTCACTATGTTTTAACCCAAATCCGAGAGCAAAGTGAATAGTAGCAAGAGTAACTATAGAACATGTCACGAGCATAAGGAAACGAATATTTGTATCTTTGGAAGTGACTTTTGTTTTAAAACCTTTCAAATCATACGGTTTATGAGTATTATTAAATATTTATAAACTGTTTTACCCACTAAGTACAATAGTATTCATCCCTAAATATTTTCAAATATTTTCAAGTTGAGTGGCTAGTGAAGTCGGGAGGAGCCGAGGCAAGGGGTTTTGTTGTATATAACCATATCTTTCGTTTTAGCTCATTTTCTTTTGATGAACACACTAAACTTAGACATTTATACACTTGATGTCTGATGACGAGGTTTTGATGTACTTTTACTTTTTTGTTATAAATTTGCTATGACTTGATCTGTGCCAAGTCATATCTTGAACTCGTAAAGAATAGTTTGTGAATTATATTTATTCTAATTTATTTCCTTTTTTATGAAATACTTCTTTAGTTACCCACCCTTTATATAATATATTTTAATTTATTAATTTCCCTTTCTTTCCGTTTCTTTTCTTCAACCCCTGATCGCACTCTGGTTTTGATGCGTTCCCTTTGGAAATTGAGGTGTAACAGCCCACTTTTTTGTTTTTGGAAAAAGAAAAATACTAAAACTAATCTTACTTAAAAACTCATTTAACTAATTAATTAAAAAACTAATGTAATTACAAATAAACTAATAAAATGTCAAATATTACATTACTCCTCCCATCCTACAATTTTTGTTCTATTTCTTTTATGCTCCGTATTTTAGAAAAATTGTTAGTTATATTTAAAGATGTGAAATCCTCAAATAAAATGTTTGTAATAATTTTCTATTTTAAGAAATAGAACAAGAATTGTGAGACGACCCGAAAAGAAAAGTTGAACTAGAATTATGGGCAGAGGGAGTAGAATTAAACCTCTGAAATCTGCTTTGCAGCATAAATGAAAGACCAAAGAAGCAAACAAAAGCCTCTCAAAACCAAAATATTACAATCCAGAGTAAATAGTGTAATGGTTTATGATTGGTCCAAATGGAAATAACTCAAATCTTGAGAAACATAGTATACACAAGAGCGGCTACAAATAACAGCCTCAAGAAAAAAGAATCACTAGCAAGAAGAAGAAGAAGAAAGTTGAAGCATTAACTTAACATCATGTGAAAAGCTCAGATCAGCAAGCACAGCCACCTTGTTGCTCGCTTTCCGGGAGCGTCTCCGCCATGCCCTGGAAGTATCTGAGGTACAAATTTCAAGAGCATTAGATTAAACAAGATGATAATCCAATCCAACTCACATGTTATAGAGAAATAACAAAGTGAAACAGAATTGCATTGCTTATGCATTAGCTATTCAAACTCTATCACACAAAGTGTATACCGTGATAAACAATAGAGAAAATTGGCTAGAAAAAGTATTGGCACAGTTTTAACATAGAAGTCACATTGAAGATGCATAATTGCTTTAAGTACCCAACTATAACAAGAAACATCATTCCGTATGTGTATTATGACGTACTTCACGTTCGTTAAATTCTATAGCCTACCTCGTTTACATGTTATATTTTTTATAATATACAAATTACTAATTGGTTCTTTTTGGACAGAGATCCAATATTATGCAGGTGATTCACTCCAAATTCACCTTGTTATGTGAATGAATATGTATTAACAAAATGCTTGAATTGAACTATTTAAGGAGCACTTACATGTCCTGGTCAATTTAATAACATTAAAAAAATCTGTATGAGTAATTTCGCCTCTTAAGTTATGCATCATTTTATTTATGTATATGTATTAAAATTAATTTATTAACACATTTGAATAATAACGTTTATGCATAATTTTATATATGTGCATGCATTAATTTGGTTGTTACAAGTATACTGCCATCTGGTTTTCTATAAGATAAATTGGACAAATTGTCCCAATATTTGCTAGTTTAGATAAATTGGTTTCTAATCTTTTTTTTTATTTGTGGGTCATTCTATTAAATTTTAAGTTAGTCAACTGTTAGTTATAGAGGTATTTACGGAATAAAAGTTTCAGAACAAATTCATCAAATCTTTAAATTACATTAGAACTTTTTTTTAAAAAATATTTTTTCAAATTAAAATTTTTTTCAAGAAAAAATTATTAAATGATTAATTTTTTTCAAATAATTTTTTTTGAAAAAAAAATAATTTTATTTTAAAATAATTTTTTTGGTAACAAAAAATATTAATTAAAAACATTAAATAAAAAATAATTAAAGATAAAAAATTCACTAAATCTAGATTAACTATTAATTTTGTGTCTCACGGTGGATGAGGGGAGCGGTTTGACAATGCGGTTAGAAATGTGTTATGTTCTTCAAAGTCGAAGATATCTTCGGAGAGGAGCAGCTGGACGAATTGGAGGTGGGAGGCTCCTCTCCGTTAACATTTTCGACCTCGAAGAACATAACACCTTCCCCTACCGCATTGTCGACCTGCTTCCCTCCTCCACCGTGAGACGCAAAATTATTAGTTAATCTAGATTTAGTTAATTTCTTATTTAAATTTCAATTGAATTGAAATTGATTTGGAATTACACATTCGATTTATATATATATATATATAAGATGATATTTACAATGTAAATAAAATTTATGCTTACGTCACACATAAAAATTACTTTTTTATGTATTACGTCACACTTTTTATTTTTCTCAATATGCGAAAGAAAGGCAAGTCAGTTTCCCCCTTGATTTGATTATTAAAAAAATTAATAATAATTTAAACATTAAAGTATGAATTTGTGATGAAAAAAGGGTAATAGTTAAAAAGCCTTATTTAGCATTTTATTGTGAGAACAATAGAAAATTGCAAGTGAAAAGTAACGATAGCAACATATAGTGAGATTATACAAAAAAATATTAAAATATACTCCCTCCGTCTCATTATTAATGTCTCACTTGCCTTTTTTGGTTTTCCCATTATTTATGTCCCATTCCAAATAAAGAAAAATAAATGAGTGGACCACAATCAATCTAAGCAAGTGACCCCACCCATTTATAATTTTACACCACAACTTTACATCTTTACCTCCACTATCTTAATTACCGTGCCCAGTCCCAATGGGACATAAATAATGGGACGGAGGGAGTATAATTTTAAAATCGAGTTATTACTATTAAAAAAAATAAAATATCGTAAAAATTCTTATTTAAATATTTGGTTTTTCCTACATTAAATAATTTTAGGATATTTAAAATTAAAACCAACCTACTGCCGCACACAAAATTTATCTTTTTATTGGATTTTTAATTATTTTTTAAAATTGTATAAACTAATTGATTTCCTCCACTGAAATTGCCGCACTCTCCATTTTTCGTCCATTTTTTCCCTCTTCTCTCTCTCTCAACACTAGCGTCTCCATACCCATTGCTCGCACACCTCCTTTCTCCCTCTTCTCTCTTCTCTCCATCTCCGCAACTGGCCGACTGACCGCCTCTATTTCGCAGGCTTGCTCGGCAACCAATTGCATGAAGATGCTCATAGATTGAATTTGTAAAACACAAGGTAATTATATACAGTTTATAAATCTATTTTTCCTAGTATAATAATTTATGAATTAGATGAATTAGGGACCGAATGCAAATATCTGAAATTTGTTTTTTTTTCTCCGTCTCTTCTCTTGAGGGTTTTCTGGAATTTATTTGAAGTTCGGTTATATGAAGTAAGACTTTTCATTCGTCACAATGTTATAACTGATCGAGTTAGAGTCACATGATTATATTGAAATATATAAATTAGATAAATACCTTCAACAGAGACACATTTCTTTGAATATCTCTTTCTAACATCTTTTAGTTTTCCGAGTTTATCCATGAACTATGTATTCCTGCAAAATTGATCAATGAGTTTATCCATGAACTATGTTTCTTGACTTTCAGAATCTATTTCTATCTCTTTTTCTCTCTCTCTAACTGATTCTGCTTTACTTTCTTTTCTTTGAGAAACACTAATAATCATATGGAGTAATGAAAGTGAAGTTATAGTGATGTGAAAGGAAAAAACCTTGGGAAGTAAAGCGAGAGATGAGGTGAGGAGAGCGGCAATTGGTGAGAAATTACGTCTTTTCACGTGCTTCCCATTCTGCCCCTCCCTCCTTATCTGCCACTCGCTACAGCTGTGACGCACGTATGACTTTGATTCTCTTTTTCCGAGCTGGGATTCAAACAAGTGGGCGGCTCGTCGAGGGTGTTTTGGGGATTTCCCGATCAAAAGTAAATAGAGACAGTTAATAGCATTTGGAATTGGAATATGTAGCTGAGTTAATTGTGATTAATTGTTTGATATTGTTACTCGAATTATTTCAAAATATTACTCTTAAAAAAAATTATAAACAAATTAATAGATTTGAAATTGATTGATGTTATAAAGTTGTGCTTTGAATTTATTAAATTATATTTTATAAAATATTATATTTAGCATGATTGGGCGTAAATTAATGGATATTTTCATAATATTATTTGAAAAAAAATCCTTCTAAACAAATGAACCGATTATAAATTGATTGATTAGTTGTAACATGATTTCTGAATCTTAAAATGTAATTTCTTAAAATCTTACTATCAACAATTTAACATGATTTGAAATAACTAACAAAAATATTACTATTAACAATTAATGAGAGTAATTTGAGAAATATTCTAAAATATTATCATGATTGGGCGTAAATTGAGTGACATAATCTTACTTTTAAAAACAAATAATCCTTCTAAACAAATGAACCTTTAGAAATAAATTGATTTGTTGTAAAATATTATTCCCTGAATAGACTGGCTAAATGTTTAAGTAAAACAATACAAAATCAAATTAGGAAATAATTATTTTAAGATTAGATAGTAATTGAACTTATTACTATAAAATAAAATAAAACATAGAAACAACGTTAAAAATCATATGAATACTCGAAGTAAAAATAGGAAAAAATGAAAAGACTGTTACCTTATTATTAAAATAAAAATAGAAGCCTTTTTTTCATTCATGCGTGTGATTATAAATTAATACAAATTACAGCAGTAATACGTAGAAAACACAAATCATTAATTCTCAAAATTAAACATGATAATCGAAACAATTGTGATTTGCTTCTTAGCTCTGATTTCTTGTACGTATGCGAAGAGAATCGATGGGTTGACCGTGGATCTTATCCACAGAGACTCTCCCCAATCTCCTTCGTACGACCCCAACGTAACGCCTTCCGTACGCCTCTCACGATCGCATAGCCGTGCCCAACGTTTGAGCGACGACATCCGACAAAACAAGAATGCAGTGTCAACTTTGGTCGCTGGCGATGCCGAGTATCTGATGCGATTCTTGGTGGGAAGTCCAAAGCAGCAGGAGGTTGTGATGATGATCGACACGGGTGCTGGCCTCTTATGGATGGAGTGCGAGCCCTGCAGAGTTTGCCACCATGAAGCAACTTTTGACCCGGATCTCTCCAATACATACTTAACCGTCCCCCTGCGACACTCACATCTGCGACGCATATTTGAAGCCCTTGTCTAGTTGCAGTCCATTACTCGAGGCTTGCACTTTCAAGACTTCGTACACCGACCATTCATACGCCAAGGGCGAGTTCGCGTCCGACACCTTCACCTTCAACTCAACTACCCCAAACACGAAGATCGAGTCTGTAAAGAAACTTTCAATTTGTAAATAAACTTTGTAGAGAGACTTTCTTATTTATTTCACTTCTTCTTCTTTTCTCTTCTCTCTATCTCTTCAAACAACAACAACTAAGCCTTTAAATAGGCACTACTTAGCCAAAGGACAAAACATAAAAGATGACAAGGATTATTATTTTTCTACCACCTCTTGGCTTTCCACCTTCTCTTAATTGTTCATCTTCCACCTCTTGGCTTTCCACCTTCTCTTAATTGTTCATCTTCCACCTCTTGGCTTTCCACCTTCAAATACTTTTGGTTTTTCATTTTCCATGACATATTAATATAGCATTTAATGTTTATTCAATAAAACTCCCCAGTAAACTTAAATGCTTCTACCGTCCATCATGCCGATTATTTTCTTGCATCTGTTGAAAAGTACTTTCGGCAGCGGTTTTGTGAAGATATCCGCAGCTTGATCCTGACTTGCCACATGCACCAATTCCACACTTCCTTCCTTCACATGATCTCGGATAAAATGAAAACGAACATCGATGTTTTGCTTCTTTCATGGTTCACTGGATTCTTTGCCAACTCAATTGCAGATTTGTTGTCAACTTGAATCACGGTTGAACCAAATTGCTTTAGCTCCATCTTGCTCAACAAATTTCTAAGCCATATTGCATGACATACACACCAAGATGCTACCACATATTCAGCTTCACACGTCGAGAGCGTCACGATCGGTTGCTTCTTTGAAAGCCAAGTAAACGCAGTATCTCCCATAAAGAACACATATCCCGAGGTACTTTTCCGATCGTCTATGTCTCCGCACCAATCGCTGTCGGAATAGCCAACCAACTTGTAATCTTCTGCTTTTGAATAGAATAATCCGAATGACACTGTTCCTTGGATGTACCGCAGGATTCGCTTCAACGCCTTCCAATGTGAATGAGCTGGCTCCTCCATGAACCGACTTACAATTCCGACACTTAACGAAAGATCCGGCCTTGTGCATGTGAGATAGCGAAGGCTTCCTATCAAACTCCGGTATCTACTCGCATCGACACGTTCTCCTCCATCAAACTTTGAGAGTTTTGCACCTGGTTCCATTGGTGTTGATACCGGGGTGCAATTTGTCATCTTGTACTTCTTCAAAATCTCCTTTGCATATGTCTCATGTGATATAAAAATACCTGTCTCTACTTGTCTAACCTCCAAACCAAGAAAAAACTTCATCAAGCCCAAATCTGTCATCTCAAATTCCAGTGTCATTGTGCCCTTAAACTCATCTATCATCTCATCATTGTTACCCATAAAAATGAGATCATCGACATAAAGAGCAACAACTAATACGTTACCTCCATTCTTCTTTACATAAAGGGCATGCTCGTAGGGACATTGCTTGAACCCGTTCTCCTTGAAATATGAATCGATACGTGTATTCCATGCCCACGGTGCTTGCTTCAATCCGTAAAGCGCCTTCTTCAATTTTAGCACCTTCTTCTCTTCTCCGACTTTCATGTACCCGGGTGGTTGTTCGATGTAGACATGTTCTTCGAGCACACCATTCAAGAATGCCGACTTGACATCCATTTGAAATATCGGCCATTTGAATTGAGCAGCTTGTGAAATGAGTAATCGAATTGTCTCCATTCTTGCAACAGGAGCAAATACCTCGTCGTAGTCGATTCCTGCCTTTTGCTTGTATCCCTTCGCAACAAGTCGCGCCTTGTACCGTTCTATCTCGCCTTGAGCGTTCATCTTTTTCTTGAACACCCATTTCACACCAATGGGCTGACTTCCTTTCGGCAATTCTGCTAGCTTCCAAGTGTTGTTGCGTTCAATTGCCTTAATCTCCTCGTTCATGGCAGTTTGGCACTTCTTATCTCGCACCGCCTCTTCAAAACTGATATTTTCAGCATCTGACAAAAGACATACAAGGTGTATCTCATTTGTCGAGTCATACAAATCTTGCAATCTTCGTATTTTGGGTTGTAGAGGTTGATCTTCATCA
Organism: Lavandula angustifolia; assembly: GCA_028984105.1. Taxonomy (NCBI): domain Eukaryota; kingdom Viridiplantae; phylum Streptophyta; class Magnoliopsida; order Lamiales; family Lamiaceae; genus Lavandula; species Lavandula angustifolia. The sequence goes on along the minus strand of CM054810.1, from coordinate 31,168,543 downwards.
TCGGTAGTTTCAGAGTTTGTTGATATGCTTGTTGGTGCAACGACGGATGATTCTCCAACTTCGATGATAACCTCCGTCGAATTGTTCCGCAGCCAAAAACATTTGTGCTTGGCTGTGTTTCCGTCGAAAGTTGCACAAGGTGGTGAGAAATATTTGTGCTTGGCTGTGTTTCCGCAGCCAAAAACAATTGATAGGGGCATCTATGGGAGCATAGCCCAGACTGAGTTTAAGGTCATGTATGATATTAACGCCTACACCGTCTCGTTTAAGCCGCAACTATGTGGTTATGTTGGTTGATTAATTATAAACTCATAATTAAGAAGTTTTTAAATCAACTTATGGATTGATTTAGCTCGGTTATCTATTTCTCGTTTTTAATTTTACTAATTTTAATTAATTTTACACGAAAAAAAAAGTGGCAACTTTTTGATTTATATATATACTGAATTATCTGAAGTAATTGTTGGTAATTCTGAAGGCCTAATTTTGATAAAAATAAAATAAAGTTAAGCCGCCCTGGTTGCAAGATTTATGATCCGAGCTTTTTGCCTCGAAACTTTGTGCAAGAATGAGTTGTTATTTAATTTCCTTAATTGATTAAGACTTATTGTAAAATACAGTAGTATCAGTTTTCATATATTTTCAAATATTTTTAGGCCTGAGTGACTAGTGAAGTCAGGGCTCCAAGACTTTACAATATTAACACAAATGCGGCATATCAATAATCACAAAAACAACTTCCGAATTTAATATTGATCTCATATTGCTGCAAATATCTGCAAAAAGCACATAAAACCTACAAAGATTAGGAACTTGCCATAAGAATAGGATCCAAATAAGGGCTATCAACAACTTCAGCAGATATCAAAACGACGCAAGTGCTGCCTCCATGAGCCTGGAAATACGGCCACGCCTCTCGGAAGAAGCTCACGAAAAGCTTATCCCTAACAGCACTGCTCGCTTCTATTCCAGCGGTTTCATCCATAAAGCAGAGGTTTTAGTACATGTCCGATAAGTTTTTGTTTTAGACATATAACACAAGAGGGATAATAATAATCCAGTCCACGAGAGAGCAGAGGCGGAGAGAAAAGAAAGAGAGTCGAGAGAGGGGTAGAGAATGAAATCTGAGGCGAGAGCGAAAAAAATTCTAAGGTTTAATTTTATTTTATTTTCATAGTAGTCAATCGGGTCAAACGAGTTAATTGAATAATTGGATAATGTTGTGCCTACATCATGATGCACACTAATCCATTAATACGCATGTACATGGTTAATTGAATAATTGTAGTCAATTATTTTTTAATTGAATATATTTTTTTAAAGTAGTCAATCGGGTCAAACGAGTTAATTGAATAATTGGATAATGTTGTGCCTACATCATGATGCATACTAATCCATTAAATCGCATGTACATGGTTAAAAAATAATTTGGAGTGACATATTTGAGCACACAAAAATAGAGTGAATTTTAGTGTACTACTACTTTTCAAAACAATTATTCACAAATTATTACTGTCAAAATAATAATTTTCTCGACTTCTCCCCTAAAAAATATTTTTCAATCAACTCTACCTTGTGCACTTTATCTTGTGCACTTCTCCCCAACGTTTTAATTATCTTGTGCTTTTTTTTTATTTTTGTACGGTTTTTAATGAGAGTTGTTAGTAGAGTGTAGAATTGCAAAAAATTGTGAGTTTTAGGTGTACTAATTTGTCATATTTAGAAATTTGACATTTTATTTAGGACATTTCAAAATGGAAAAGTGGACAAAATAATTGGGAGGGAGGAAGTATAATTTTTCAATAAATAATTGTTTTCAAATATATGAAAAGCAAGTCAATTTAAAGTAAGTTATTTTCAAAAGCTTTTTCAATATGACTTGATTTAAATTGGTTAAATTTTAGGAAAAATAAATTTAATTAAAATTTTATTCGTTGTTAAGGAGCGTATTCTTAAAATATTAATCGATGGTTAGCCAATTAGCGTTAATTTAAGCTCTAGATGCATAACAACTATTCCAAACCTCTAGTTTATAAGCTAACTACATTACTACACCACTTGGTTTCCTCATATTTCGATGTGGGTGAGTCTGGGAGAAGTGAGAAATCGATGTCACATGTGCCCAGTTCCCACAAGGGCCACAACTACAAAAGAAGACTTTGCACACGTGCCACATCGGAAACATGAAAGCTAGTGGAGAAGAAGGGGAATATAAATAGATATTCGTACTTCCTTCTTGCACTAGCTAAATCGTGAAGCTCTTGCTTATAGTAATTTTTAATATAATATTCCCTCCGTCTCATAAATAATATCTTGTTTTGCTTTTTGACCTGTCTAATAAAAATTGTCTTGTTTCTAAAAAAATAAAGAATGTATGGTCCAAAATCAACAACTCAAAAATCAAACAATATATACCACACAACACAAAAAAATTCCAATTAACATTGATGAAATTTTAAAAATATAGTTTTAATAATTATTATAGAACATTGATTTATATTCAATCAACGATTTTCTATTGATTTTCTATTATTAAGGGGTAAATTTATACAAGATTTTATACATGAAATCAGAATTTGCACAAAAAATGGAACTTCTTAATATATTCTAATCTAACTTATTAACAAATTTTAATTAAAAAGGAACCGTGCGTAATTATTTGAAGAGACAATATTGACTAATTATGATTATTATTTATTCAGACGCATAAATAAATGATTGAATTGGACGATTTAATAACATTAAAAAAAAATTGTATGAGTAATTTCGCCTCTTAAGTTATGCATCATTTTATTTATGTATATGTATTAAAATTAATTTATTAACACATTTGAATAATAAAGTTTATGCATAATTTTATATATGTGCATGCATTAATTTGGTTGTTACAATTATATTGCCATCTGGTTTTCTACAAGATAAATTGGACAAATTGTCCCAATATTTGCTAGTTTAGATAAATTGGATCCTAATCTTTTTTTTAGTTTATTGGTCATTCTATTAAATTGTAAGTTAGTCAACTGTTAGTTATAGAGGTATTTACGGAATAAAAGTTCATCCACGAACTATGTTTCTTGACTTTTAGAATTTATTTCTCTCTCTTTTTCTCACTCTCTAACTGATTCTGTGTTTACTTTCTTTTCTTTGAGAAACACTAATAATCATATGGAATAATGAAGGTGAAGTTATAGTCGTGTGAAAGAAACAAACCTTGGAAATTAAAGCGAGAGATGAGGTGAGGAGAGCAGCAATTGGTGAGAAATTACGTCTTTTCCCGTGCTTCCCATTCTACCCCTCCCTCCTTATCTGCCACTCGCTACAGCTGTCACGCACGTATGACTTTGATTCTCTTCTTCCGAGCTGGGATTCAAACAAGTGTGCTGCTCGTCGAGGGTGTTTTGGGGATTTCCCGATCAAAAGTAAAAAGAGACAATTAATAGCATTTGGAATTGGAATATGTAGCTGATTAATTGTGATTAATTGTTTGATATTGTTAATCGAATCATTTCAAAATATTACTCTTAAAAAATTCTTGTAAACAAATTAATAGATTTGAAATTGATTGATGTTATGAAGGAGTCAATTTCCAAAATAGACTTTTCAAAAAACTTATTTACAAAAATAATCTTCTTTAAAACTTATTTGCCAAATTAGTTTCCTCTATAAAGTTATTTCTCAAACTAATTTCCAATATACCACATAAGCATCTATGTGGATATCAAATATTTTATTTTAAAAGTTCATATTTTTTAACTTTTTAATTAAAAAAAATGATTGAAAAGTGAAAACTAATAACAAAGTTTTTGTTAATGAAAAATATTTAAATTAATCAAATATAAACATAATATTTTTAGTTAGATATACATTTCAATTTTTATTTGTTCATCCTTATGAATAAATAAATATATATATATATATATATATATAAAATTTAATTAAAACATTCCCATAAACTTAATTTATATTCAATTAAAAGTTTTTTTTCAAAATGTCATTATCTGACATGGATTTTTTTTTTTTTTGCCAAGGAGTCAAAATGAACAAAATCTATTTTAAATTTATTTTAAAAAAGCGTTTACTGAAGAAAAGACTTTTTCTCTTTTGGCTTAAAAAATAATTATTTTTTTATGATAAAAACTTAATAGATACAATATTGATAAACAATCCAAATAAGCAAGCCAAATTAAATTGTCAATTGTTTGTTTCGTATATTTACAAATATGTATAAATTAAAGTAAATGCATCAATTTTCTAATGATATTAATTATTTTTTGCATTCATTAATTTTCTTAATTTAAATTATTAATTTAAGTATGTTTACATTAATGAAAAAAACTATTATTAGTTGTCATTTTCTAAATTTAAAAAACTATTATTAGTTGTCATTTTCCTATTTAAAAATGTAAGAATAACATAAATTTAAAAATAAAATATTTAATATTCACATAGATAATTATGTGGCATAGATAGGATTAGTTTGGATGTGTAAATTTATAGAAAAGATTAATTTGGGAAATAAATTTTATAAATGATTAGTTTGGGAAATAAATTTTTTGATAAGACTATTTTGGCAATTTGCTCGTTATAAAGTTGTGCTTTGAATTTATTAAATTATATTTTATAAAATATTATATTTAGCATGATTGGGCGTAAAATGAGAGATATTTTCATAATATTAATTATTTGAAAAAAAAAATCATTCTAAACAAATGACAATTATAAATTGATTTATTAGCTGTAACATGATTTCTGAATCTTAAAATGTTAAACATTCTAAAATATTATCATGATTGAGCGTAAATTGAGGGACATAATCTTACTTTAAAAATAAATAATCCTTCTAAACAAATGAACCTTTAGAAATAGATTGATTTGTTATAAAATATTATTTCCTGACTAGACTAGCTAAATGTTTAAGTAAAACGATACAAAACAAAATTAGGAAGTAATTATTTTAAGATTAGAGAGTAATTGAACTTATTACTATAAAATAAAATAAAAAATAGAAACAACGTTAAAAATCATTATGAATACTCGGAGTAAAAATAGGAAAATGAAAAGACTGTTACCTTATTATAAAAAAATAAAAATAAAAATAGATGCCTTTTTTTCATTCATGCGTGTGATTATAAATTAATACAAATTACAGCAGTTATACGTAGAAAACACAAATCATTAATTCTGAAAATTAAACATGATGCTGAAAACAATTGTGATTTGCTACTTAGCTCTGATTTCTTGTACGTATGCGAAGAGAATCGATGGGTTGACCGTCGATCTGATCCACAGAGACTCTCCCCAGTCTCCTTTGTACGACCCCAACGAAACGCCTTCCGTACGCTTCTTACGATCGCATAGCCGCGCCCAACGTTTGAGCGAAGACATCTTACAAAACAAGAATGCAGTGTCAACGTTGGTCCCCGGCGATGCCCAATATCTGATGCGATTGTTGGTGGGAAGTCCAAAGCCGCAGGAGGTTGTGATGATGATCGACACGGGTTCCGACCTCGTTTGGATGAAGTGCCAGTCCTGCAGATATTGCCGCCATAAAGCAGGGCCAACTTTTGATCCGTATCGCTCCGATACATACTTAACCGTCCCCTGCGACACTAAAATCTGCCGGGAGTTTTTGAATCCCGTGTCTATGTGCAATGGAAAAAGCGACACTTGCAGTTTCAATATTTCATACGAAGACAATTCATACGCCCTGGGCGAGTTCGCGTCCGACACCTTCACCTTCAACTCAACTACCCCAAACACGAAGACCGAGTCTTTCCCTATCCTGTTTGGATGCTCAACAGAAAACAGCATCGGTTCCCGCAAATTCGCGGGCATCGTGGGACTTGACGATACACGATACTCATTGGTTAACCAACTAGGTTATGACAAATTCTCCTACTGTTTGGTCCGAAGAATAAGCCCTAAAGTCTCGAAGCTGCACTTCGGTGCCGACGCCGACATTGTTGGAGGATTGGTTCGTCGAACACCCATCAGTCGGGGAAATCAGGGCTCTTACTATCTAACGTTGGAGGCCTTCACCGTTGGACGTCTTAGGCTTGAGTACCCACAAGCTGCTTTTAGTTTGGGAAACATTCTCATCGACTCCGGAACACCATTAACATATCTCCAAAAAGACTTCTACAAAAAATTTGAGCGTGCTATCAAGTCGCAGATCCAGGCCAGGGCGGTGCGAAACGTCGAAGGGTTTTGGCGACTGTGTTATATTGAGGATCAGTTTGATGAGATGCCAAAGATTACTGTTCATTTCAAGGATGCGGATGTGCCGTGGGGTCTGGTAAATACTTTCAATCAAGTTGCACAAGGTGGTGAGAAATATTTGTGCTTGGCAGTGTTTCCGCAGCCAAAATCAAGTGATAGGGGCATCTATGGGAGCATAGCCCAGATTCATTTTAAGGTCATGTATGATATTAACGCCTACACCGTCTCGTTTAAGCCGCAACTATGTGGTTATGTTGATTAATTATGAACTCATAATTAAGAAGTTTTTAAATCAACTTATGGATTGATTTACCTCGGTTATCTATTTCTCGTTTTTAATTTTACTTATTTTAATTAATTTTACACGAAAAAAAAGTATCAAGTTTTTTATTTATATATATACTGAATTATCTGAAGTAATAGTTGGAAATTCTGAAGGCCTAATTTTGATAAAAATAAAATAAAGTTAAGCCGCCCTGGTTGCAAGATTTATGATCCGAGCTTTTTGCCTCGAAACTTTGTGCAAGAATGAGTTGTTATTTAATTTCCTTAATTGATTAAGACTTATTATAAAATACAGTAGTATTAGTTTTCATATATTTTCAAATATTTTTATGCCGAGTGACTAGTGAAGTCTGGGCTCCAAAACTTTACAATATTAACACAAATGCGGCATATCAATAATCACAAAAACAACATCTGAATTTAATATTGATCTCATATTGCTGCAAATGTCCGCAAAAAGCATATAAAACCTGCAAAGATTAGGAACTTGCCATGATAATAGGATCCAAATAAGGGCTATCAACAACTTCAGCAGATATCAAAACGACGCAAGTGAATGAGATCTGAGGCAAGAGCAAAAGAGATTCTAAGGTTTTTTTTTTTAATAGTAGTCAACTGGGTCAAACGGATTAAAATTAGGTAATTGGATCATGTTGTGTCTACATCATGATTCACACTAATCCTTCTCTTTATGTAATCTGTACATGGTTAAAAAATTATTTGGAGTGATATATTTGAGCACACAAAAATAGAGTGAATTTTAGTGTACTACTACTTTTCAAAACAATTATTCACAAAATATTACTATCAAAATAATAATTTCCTCGACTTCTTCCCTAAAAAATATTTTTCAATCAACTCTATGTTCTAATTATTTTGTCAACTTTGATTTTAGTGTGTAGAGTTGTATAAAGTTGTAGATCTCACAAGAAAGTTATGTGTACTAATTTGTCATATTTAGAAAAATGACATTTTATTTGGGACATTCTATTATTGGAAAAGTGGATAAGAGAAATGTGAGGGAGGAAATATAATTTTTCAATAAGTAACTGTTTTCAAATATATGAAAAGCAAGTCATTTTAAAGTAGGTTATTTTCAAAAGTTTTGCAATATGACTTGATTTAAATTTGTTAAATTTTAGAAAAAATAAATTTAATTAAAATTTGGCAAAAAAAAAAAATAAGTAATATCTATAGGTGTAGATGATAGATATGGTGTTACGTACTTACGTGGGTCATGCATGAGAGAAAATAGAAAATTTGGGAAAAGATTAAAAATGAGTGTTAAAAAAGGGAGAGATCTTTACAATAAAAAAAATAAAAAAATAAAAATAACTTCACTAGTTAGTTAAAAGTTTATACAACTCCCCACGTGTCATGATCATGCATTGAGGAAGAATTAGCACGGCTAACATAGGTAAAATTTGCGCAAGAATGAGCTGTTATTTAATTTTCTTAATTGATTAAGATTTATTGTGAAGTATAGTAGTATCAGTCACCAAATATTTTCAAATGTTTTGACTAGTGATGTCTGGACTCCAAGACTTTACAATAATAACACATAAATACGACATATCATTAATCACAGAAACAACATCCGAATTTAATATTGATGTCGTATTGCTGCTATGATTCCACCTATTAAACATCATGAATTAGTTATAATGTTAATTGTGGTATCTCCATCAAAAACTATGTAATATTTTTTAATAAAAGTATACATTCTTTCTTGACCACATCTTCTTCAAGTTTACAATACTTTAGAAATTCTGAAAATGAAACTATTAGCTATAAAAACAAACGGAATAATGTTATTTGTGTTGCAACCTCTATGCAAATTTTATGTATGAAAAGTAGTATCATTCCGGAGACCCAAATTTCTAACCCATTTTCCAGTTCATTAACAAACAACACAAGTTGTTCTGTTTTCATTAGGATTGTCCCTTATATTAATAAAAAATATTAAAAAACGTAATGAATCAAAAGAAATATTAATTTACAATCCATAAGAAAATCGATGTCACATGTGCCCAGCATTTTGTGAATGATACACAAAGAGAGAAATCATTGGCTATTGAAGCCAACTTTTAAAAATCCTTGTAAACAAATTATAGATTTGAAATTGATTAATTTTATAAAGTTGTGATTTGAATTTCTTTAATTATATTTTATAAAATGTTATATTTAGCATGATTGGGCGGTATAATCTAGTCTAATTTATTCCTTAAAATTATTAACATATAATTTTAATATATAATTAACCTTTTTTAATATCATTATGCGTAAATTGAGGTGCAGTTATTCAACATAAAACTTTTAAAAATTAATAGATTTGAAATTGATTTATCATATAAAGTTGTGTTTTTAATTTCTTTAATTATATTTTATAAAATATTAGATTTAGCATGATTGGGCGAAAATCGAGGGATATTTAATATTAACAATTAATGGGCGTAATTTGAGAAACATTCTAAAATTATTTCATGATTGAGCATAAATTGAGGGACATAATCTTATATATTTACCCCTCAATTTAATGAAATCCCAATTGATTTTATTATATAATTAACCTTTTTTAACATCATTATGCATCAAAATAAAACTTTTAAAAATTAATAGAATTGAAATTGATTTATCATATAAAGTTTGCTTTGAATTTCTATAATTATATTTTATAAAATATTAGATTTAGCATGATTGGGCGTAAATTGAGGGATATTTTCAAAATATTAATATTAACAACTAATTGATATAATTTGAGAAACATTCTAAAATTATTTCATGATTGAGCATAAACTGAGGGACATAATCTTATATATTTACCCATCAATTTAATGAAATTCCAATTGAATCTTATATATAAAAAATAAACCTTTTTTTCATTCATGCGTGTGATTATAAATGAGTATAAATTACAGCAGTTATACGTAGAAAAAACAAATCATTAAACATGATGCTCGAAACAATTGTGATTTGCTACTTAGCTCTGATTTCTTGTACGTATGCGAAGAGAATCGATGGGTTGACCATCGATCTGATCCACAGAGACTCTCCCGAATCTCCTTTGTACGACCCCAACGTAACGCCTTCCGTACTCCTCTCACGATCGCATAAACGCGCCCAACGTTTGAACGAAGACATCTCACAAAACAAGAATGCTGTGTCAACGTTGGTCCCTGACGATGCCCAATATCTGATACGATTCTTGGTGGGAAGTCCAAAGCAGCAGGAGGTTGTGATGATGATCGACACGGGTTCCGACCTCGTTTGGATGGAGTGCCAGTCCTGCAGATATTGCCGCCATAAAGCAGGGCCTACTTTTGATCCGTATCGCTCCGATACATACTTAACCGTCCCCTGCGACACTAAAATCTGCCGGGAGTTTTTGAATCCCGTGTCTATGTGCAATGGAAAAAGCGACACTTGCAGTTTCAATATTTCATACGAAGACAATTCATACGCCCTGGGCGAGTTCGCGTCCGACACCTTCACCTTCAACTCAACTACCCCAAACACGAAGACCGAGTCTTTCCCTATCCTGTTTGGATGCGCAACCGAAACCACAGCTGCTTCCAGCAAATTTGCGGGCATCGCGGGACTTGACGATACACGATACTCATTGGTTAACCAACTAGGTTATGACAAATTCTCCTACTGTTTGGTCAGAAGCATAAGCCCTAAAGTCTCGAAGCTGCACTTCGGTGCCGACGCCGACATTGTTGGAGGACCGGTTAGTCGAACACCCATCAGTCGGGGAAATGCGGACAATGCTTACTATCTAACGTTGGAGGCCTTCACTGTTGGACCTATTAGGCTTGAGTACCCACAAGCTGCTTCTAGTTTGGGAAACATTCTCATCGACTCCGGAACACCATTAACATATCTCCACCAAGACTTCTACAAAAAATTTGAGCTTGCTATCGAGTATCAGATCCAGGCCAGGGCGGTGCGAAACGTCAAAGGGTTTTGGCGACTGTGTTATATTGAGGATCAGTTTGATGAGATGCCGAAGATAACTGTTCATTTCAAGGATGCGGATGTGCCGTGGGGTCTGGTAAATACTTTCATTCAAGTTGCACAAGGTGGTGAGAAATATTTGTGCTTGGCTGTGTTTCCGCAGCCAAAAACAATTGATAGGGGCATCTATGGGAGCATAGCCCAGACTGAGTTTAAGGTCATGTATGATATTAACGCCTACACCGTCTCGTTTAAGCCGCAACTATGTGGTTATGTTGATTAATTATGAACTCATAATTAAGAAGTTTTTAAATCAACTTATGGATTGATTTAGCTCGGTTATCTATTTCTCGTTTTTAATTTTACTAATTTTAATTAATTTTACACGGAAAAAAAAGTAGCAGTTTTTTGATTTATATATATACTGAATTATCTGAAGTAATTGTTGGTAATTCTGAAGGTCTAATTTGGATAAAAATAAAATAAAGTTAAGCCGCCCTAGTTGCAAGATTTATGATCCGAGCTTTTTGCCTCGAAACTTTGTGCAAGAATGAGCTGTTATTTAATTTCCTTAATTGATTAAGACTTATTGTAAAATACAGTAATATCAGTTTTAATATATTTTCAAATATTTTTAGGCCGAGTGACTAGTGAAGTTTGGGCTCCAAAACTATACAATATTAACACAAATACGGCATATCAATAATCACAAAAACAACATCCGAATTTAATATTGATCTCATATTGCTGCAAATGTCCGCAAAAAGCACATAAAACCTGCAAAGATTAGGAACTTCCCATGATAATAGGATCCAAATAAGGGCTATCAACAACTTCAGCAGATATCAAAACGACGCAAGTGCTGCCTCCGTGAGCCTGGAAATACGGCCACACCTCACGGAAGAAGCTCACGAAAAGCTCATCCCTAACACCACTGCTCGCTTCTACACCAGCGGTTTCAGCCATAAAGCAGAGGAAGCACATGTCCGATAAGTTTTTGTTTTAGACATATACCACAAGAGGGATAATAATAATCCAGTCCACGAGAGAGCAGAGGCGGAGAGAAAAGAAAGAGAGTCGAGAGAGGGGTAGAGAATGAAATCTGAGGCGAGAGCGAAAAAAATTTTAAGGTTTAATTTTTATTTTTTTCATAGTAGTCAATCGGGTCAAACGAGTTAATTGAATAATTGGATAATGTTGTGTCTACATCATGATGTACACTAATCCATTAAATCACATGTACATGGTTAATTGAATAATTGTAGTCAATTATTTTTTAATTGAATATATTTTTTTAAAAGTAGTCAATCGGGTCAAACGAGTTAATTGAATAATTGGATAATGTTGAGCCTACATCATGATGCATACTAATCCATTAAATCGCATGTACATGGTTAAAAAATAATTTGGAGTGACATATTTGAGCACACAAAAATAGAGTGAATTTTAGTGTACTACTACTTTTCCAAACAATTATTCACAAATTATTACTGTCAAAATAATAATTTTCTCGACTTCTCCCCTAAAAAATATTTTTCAATCAACTCTACCTTGTGCACTTTATCTTGTGGACTTCTCCCCAACGTTTTAATTATCTTGTGCATTTTGATTTTTGTACGGTTTTTAATGAGAGTTGTTAATAGAGTGTAGACTTGCAAAAAATTGTGAGTTTTAGGTGTACTAATTTGTCATCTTTAGAAATTTGACATTTTATTTGGGACATTTCAAAATGGAAATGTGGACAAAATAATTGGGAGGGAGGAAGTATAATTTTTTAATAAATAATTGTTTTCAAATATATGAAAAGCAAGTCATTTTAAAGTAAGTTATTTTCGAAAGCTTTTTCAGTATGACTTGATTTAAATTGGTTAAATTTTAGGAAAAATAAATTTCATTAAAATTTTATTCGTTGTTAAGGAGCGTATTCTTAAAATATTAATCGATGGTTAGCCAATTAGCGTTAATTTAAGCTCTAGATGCATAACAACTATTCCAACCCTCTAGTTTATAAGCAAACTACATTACTACACTTGGTTTCCTCATATTTCGATGTGGGTGAGTCTTGGAGAAGTGAGAAATCGATGTCACATGTGCCCAGTTCCCACAAGGGCCACAACTACAAAAGAAGACTTTGCACACGTGCCACATCGGAAACATGAAAGCTAGTGGAGAAGAAGGAGAATATAAATAGATATTCGTACTTCCTTCTTGCACTAGCTAAATCATGAAGCTCTTGCTTATAGTAATTTTTAATATAATATTCCCTCCGTCTATAAATAATATTTTGTTTTCCTTTTTGACCTGTCTAATAAAAATTGTCTTGTTTTTAAAAAAATAAAGAATGTATGGTCCAAAATCAACAATTCAAAAATCAAACAATATATACCACACAACACAAAAAAATTTCAATTAACATTCATGAAATTTTAAAAATATAGTTTGAACTAATCTTAAAATGGATTATGCGTCTGTTATCATGCTAACCGAAGCCGAAAATGGTTTGTTTATGGTTAGTCGAGTAACTGAGCAGTTTTGTATGTGGTTATTACAGTAGATCCTCCATAATTTAATACTAGGTAAATTAATAACCTTTTTAAGATAATATTTTTTTACGGTCCTGACTCGGGCCAGTGTAAAAAATCATCAAATTCGATAAGATAATAAAATAATAATTTTTTGAAAACTTCAATATAAATATATGGTACTATCTATATCACAAATTAATAATCATTTATTTTAATATATGTATGTATGGCTCGTTCAATCATTGCATGTTTGGTTAGTGAACAAGTAAATGTGTATAAGTTGAATTATGTGTGGTTAATTATAATGAATTTACTATTAATAGTATTAGTGTATAATAGTAAGTTAATGCATGTGTATCATTGTTAATTGAATACATGCACCTATTATACTAGGTCTTCCTAAGGAGGATAAATATAAGTATACTATAAGTAAGGTATGTTTCATATAGGAATCAAGTCTCAAATAAGATTTAATAATTATTATAGAACATTGATTTATATTCAATCAACGGTTTTCTATTGATTTTCTATTATTAAAGGGTAAATTTGTACAAGATTTTATACATGAAATCAGAATTTGCACAAAAAATGGAACTACTTATGCCCTAAAGTGTCGAAGCTGCACTTCAGTGCCGACGCCGACATTGTTGGAGGAATGGTTCGTTGAACACCCATCAGTCGGGGAAATCAGGGCTCTTACTATCTAAAGTTGGAGGCCTTCACCGTTGGACGTCTTAGGCATGAGTACCCACAAGCTGCTTTTAGTTTGGGAAACATTCTCATCGACTCCGGAACACCAGTAACATATCTCCAAAAAGACTTCTACAATAAATTTGAGCGTGCTATCAAGTCGCAGATCCAGGCCAGGGCGGTGCGAAACGTCGGAGGGTTTTGGCGACTGTGTTATATTGAGGATCAGTTTGATGAGATGCCGAAGATTACTGTTCATTTCAAGGATGCGGATGTGCCGTGGGGTCTGGTAAATACTTTCAATCAAGTTGAACAAGGTGGTGAGAAATATTTGTGCTTGGTTGTGTATCCGCAGTCAAAATCAAGATATAGGGGCATCTATGGGAGCACAACCCAGATTCATTTTAAGGTCATGTATGATATTAACGCCTACACCGTCTCGTTTAAGCCGCAACTATGTGGTTATGTTGATTAATTATGAACTTGATGTAGACACGTAGTTCCGTCGCTGTTAGAACCGCGCGCACCAAATAAATTTATAAGTAAGAACACCTGCACAGGAACTATACTGGACAAGTACAGTGACAAGCAAGAGGTCGATCATCAGGGAACGGTTGATTAAGCAACAATTCTACTGACCTAGAGGGGTTTGGCTAGCAGCCACCATAAATTTTGGGTGTTCTATAACTAGGCAGAAAGATGACATAAAATAATCAACAATCGAGTAACAAATTATAAAAGCAATCCAGTCAAGGTAATTCCACACCACCCCATTACCATGTGAATCAGTTTTAGTTAAGGTTATCTGGCTAGGACGCTGTGTTGAGCACAGGGGCGTCCATTCCTTCTATTACGCTGGAACTGCCATGTTGAGCATAGAAACAGTCCCCTACCCAGGTGACTACCCTACCTTGTTTAGCAATGACTAGGGAGGCACTAGGGAGCATTAAGAACAAAGGAACCAAATCAAGGCATCTACCGATGTTTAGCATTCAAAGCAGAAAACCCAGTTAGTCTACGTCTGCCCAGAAAGATGCGTACCTACCTAGATTGATCAGATCTAAGCAGTTCTCAGCTATCCGAACAGAGTTCAACTAAAACCTATACTTAACCAATTATCAAGCACGTTTTCACATCTCACTGATTCTTAAGGGTGGTGCCTCATTACCTCGGTCAGATCTGGGAAATTAGCTACTCATATTTACTATGGACATAAAACTAGGCATATAAAAATAAAGCATTAGGCAGATCTGAAACTTAAGGTTGAAACAGCAAACTTTCATAAAACAGTAAAGAGCTAGCATGAACTTCTAACTAAAAATAACAAGAGACAACATTGTACAAAAGCAAAGGCATTTATATGTAAAGGCGTGATATGGACAGAAAGCATGCAATAAATTAACTTAGTTGTGAATAGAAAAGAAATTTAACTTCGAACATGAAAGAGTAAATGGAAGCATTAAAGACTGAATTTAAGTACTGTAAATAAGCTAACCGATAACATTCACAACAGAAAGTCTTCTCCGTGGAGAGCTTCGAGCTAGTCTAGGCAGAGAAATAAAGAAGTTCTTGAAATTTTAGAGAGTTTTCTAAAGAGAGGAACAAGCTATCTCCATCTATCTATCCATGGAAAATGTAAGTATGAAAAGTTCTTATATTCAGCTCGTTTCTCCTCTTTTGCCTTCACAAAATATCTGGAGTAGGTGAGAAGGACTGTAGCGGTATGGGCTTGCTGATCAGAAGTAAGGTTATGCTGAACACCTAGGTCCCTAGTTCCCGCCAGAAATTGCCAGAATGATGTGGGCCGGGTTTTGGGCCTGTTTCAGCATCTTTTCCTTCTCAATTTTCGGCCCGATGTTTCCAGGCCATTTCTCCAGCCTTCTGGGCAGTTCCATCAATCTTGGTCAGAAGCCTGCATGATCCAGCAGCACCACATTTTCTCCTTATTCTCTCCACATCCAGACCATTAGCCAGCATTTGCATAACAAAAGCGCACAAATCAAATGGATAAAAGGGGTACAAATCTAGGCTCATCAACCTCCTCACACTTAAACAATACTTGCCCTCAAGTATGAAGAGAATTTCAAAGCATAGATTGTAGCCCGAGACAGACTCCCCAGACACACAAACAGACACTAAAGAGAAAAGACAGAAAAGCATTCAACCAGTCAAATTGCCCAAGGTTCGTAATATGTCCAAACTCAAAAACAGATGAAGCACACATAGCGATTCTCGATTTGTAGAGCACAGATCATGGATTCAAAACCAAGGAACATTATTATCAAACGGTCAAAAACCAGGCAGGGAATAAGGTCTTCCTCACGATTCGCTCATCACTCCCCTATACTAGCCCAGGACAGCCGCTCAACTATACTATGTTCACTCAGCTGCCATATTGCGTCAATCACAAACGCTTCATCAAGGAGGTCTTCCTTTTTAGGTTGTAATGGGGCCAGGGACCATGAACAGATTTTGCAGAGGTGGAGTTGTCCTAGTTGGTCCTAGGCTTCTTCAATTAAGCACAAGTGTTGTGTATGCATGCTTTGTAAACAATAGGAACTAGAACTGTAATGCGCAGACAGAAGCATGTAAGAGCATAATGGGTGTGCAGTTTTGTATAAGGCAGCAAACTAGGGAGGTAATTATTTATTCCGATTTATTCCTCCTCTTCTCCCTTTCTTCTTTATTTCAGAACCGTCATCATTCATTCATTTTTTTATTTTTATTTTTTTTGCCGTCACTTTTATCTTTTTCGCACAACACCCAATTTTGAATTTTCTGTCTAAATAATTTTTTTTCTAAAGTTCACAAACAAGCATATACAACTGGGTGAAAGGAAGGTCAGAAAAGCTTGGCTAAAATTTTGTGAGTTAATGAAACAACAGGCCAATGCACAATCTTGGTTCACTAGGGGATCTCTTCTTTGGTAGGATTTGAAAGAATTTAGGCTCAAATGGGATTCCCTAATGCCTCCTATCATATGATGCATGTGATATGACAATATAGCAGCTTTGCAAACCTATTACGCTCATGAAGGAAAGAGTTGAGGCTGCTCAACTTTAACTCAAATCTGACTGCCCAGAGGTTATATTAAGACCTATTCCTGCCCTTATTCATCGTTCCTATTTTCATCTAATAAGTTCCTAGGAAATGAATCTACATTTTCTCATGCTGAACAAAGAGATTTCGCTAAGTTTTTGAAAATTTTTCGCAAGAGTTGGGCAGATGAGAAGATTGGGCAGAAATAATATAGGCTGACATGCTTAGACACAAACACACGCATAAAATAAAAGCATCCCCCCTCCTCACACTGAGCCTTGCTTGCCCTCAAGCAAGACAAGATCAAGGATTCGGGGAGAAGAAAAAAAATAAAAGAAACATACAACATAACGACACCCCCCCTCCTCACACTTTGAGCCTTGCTTGCCCTCAAGCAAGATAAGTTAAAGGAGAACAGAGGGGGACAAATAAACACAGAAACAAAGAAAGAAACAAGCAGACAGACTCACACAAAAAAAATAACAAAAACTGGGGGAGGAGCAGATTTACTTACTCGGCGCGCGGCTTCGCCGCGCGGTGCGTCTTCTTTCTTGGATTCTGAGTGGCAGAGGACTTCCTTTTCTTGGATTTGGTGGCTGAACTGGAGCCTTCCCCTTTTTCCTTCCTTCAGGCAAGGATTGGAATTTGAGTTTTTTCCTGGCATCGGGATGAGGGGGGGGGACTTTGCTTCTTGGATGGAGGAGCGCTGGATGGAGGAGCGGCTGCCATATGGCTGCTCTTATCTTCTACAGGAGCCGCTGCCGGATCAGTGCCAGACGGCACCTGATCTGCTGCTTCACTGGAGCTTGGGAAAGCTACCACAGTGGTTGTCTGTTCTGGAAGAACAGTGGCTGCCAGCTGCGAAGACTCCTTCTGGGTCTCAGCAGTGGATGGAATGTTGGCCTTAGGCTCAGCATGGGTTGGGCTTTGGAGGTCGGGTTGAGTCTTACTGGGAGAGTTCTCATCCGGTTCAGCACTGGACACAATGGGTTCCTTAGGCTGAACCTCTTGCGGGGTGTCCTGCTCCACTCCATCATTCGTAGTGTGTTCCTCATGTTCGGGCTGGCTTTCCTTCTCAGCCTTGTCATCTTCAGCGGGGGCATTGATTTTTGCTTCAACTGTGGTATCGATTTGGGGTACTCTGACTTCACCGGGCTCAAGTTCACTCTCGTCTGATTCTATTGCAGCAGACACTCTGATTTCCCCAGGCTCTAGGTCACTGTCCTCTTGTGACCCTACCTGCTCACTCCTGACCTCTCCTGGTTCGACTTCGGACTGAGCATTGCCTTCAGGAGCCTGGAATTCAGAGTCAGTGTCTTCCTCGGTTGGAAGATCACTCTCCTGTGGGCTGTCCTCTGAGTCTCCTTCTTCACTGGCCTCTGGGGTTCCTTCTTCATTGTGCGGATCACTGCTTTAGGTAGGTGGTTCTGTCTGTTCTGCTTCTGCGGAATTGTCATCTGTGGGGGTCTGTTCGGATTCTTCTGCAATCTCCTTCCCTTTAGTCAAATCGGTGAGCGTTCTTTGTAGTTTATTGAGCTTTGCTTGCAGGCGGCAGACTTGACTTTGCAACTGATTATTTGTCTCCCTTAAGAGTCGCACCTCAGAAGGTCCTGCCTTAGAAGGGGAGACACCTGCAGCTATGGTGTGGCTCGGGAGTTTGACTCCCAGCTCAATAAACTTGTAAGAATTGTTAGCCCTACGACAGACTACTTTAGCGCAGATAACATGATGAATGCCAAACGGCTTTGGGGGAGGAATGGCTCGCAGCCGACGTTAAGAAATGCTTATGGAAAAATTCCCCCACAAAATGACAAAGAGTGAAATGGCGAGTAGGACGCATTGCAATCTCAGCAAACCCTTTGGTTATCCAATATCCTAAGTCAATTTTATAACCCTCCCTCATGCACCACATGAAAAATAATTCCTGGTAGGACACTTTAGAGTAAGTAGTGCAACGACCAGACAGGTTATAAGTGAGGAAGAGATGGCAGACTCTAAGGACTTGGTCTTGGATAGGGTATATTTCGGACTGTGAGAACCGAAACTTACCAGCCCCTAGGGCAAACTATGACCACACCAATTGGGGTTTCTTATAGATGGGTATTTCATTAGGAGCACCACGCAATGCATTCAAATAAGGCGCATGCAGACTGACAGCATATGGGATAATACCAAGACAGAAATTTCACTCGACTAGACTCAACTTATACCAACCATTTAAAATACGGAAGCTTATGCAACGATCATGTACAGACTCGAACCGTTCTATTCTAAATGAAGAACAGAACTCAGGCACCAATTCTTCGTACATTTCAGCATGCGAAAACTCGTTATTAACATTTAGCAACCACGACCAGCCTATGGTCTCAAATTTCTCTACAAACTCATCATGAATTCCCAAACCGTGTAAAATAGTGGGGTCAAAGTATCTACCTGAAGAGAAAGATTTCTGACGATTTCCTCCCTGGCGCATATTCTTGTTCGGGAACTGCTTCAATGCCTTCACTTCCGAGCTGGAATGGAACTCAACTAGTCGTCGTCCTTCTGTAAAGAGTTGCAGATTCTGGAAGTAGAAGGTAGGGTCTGTTCCGTGCTTATATAGGTTGAACTCCTCTACTCCAGGGTAGGAGCGTAGAGGCTGCGGGTTGACAGTGGGCACCTCCTCTACGGGAGGCGAGTCAGGGATTTCAACAGGTGACCGAGGCGGCGTACGCACTGGCAACGGTGGTGGTTCAGTGGCCTCAGCAGTGCTGGGCTCTGTTGGCTCCAGAATGGCATCGTCCGGTTGTACAAGAGTGGCAACATCTGGCTGTTCGAGAATGGTTTCCTCTGGTTGTTCGAGAGTGGCGGCGGTGGTCGACTCGGGAACGGGTGAATGTTCCGGAGTGGACGGAGTGACAGTGACAGTGGGTTGTCTACACGCACGGCGGGGAGCGATCTTTGCCAAGCGACGCTTCTTGAGGCGGCGTTTCAAGACCTTGTCGTCATGAGAGCGGCGACGCTTTTTCCCTTTTCGGCGACGTTCGTCCGTGACAAACGGTGGTTGTGCGCCGACGTCAGAGGGGCTTTGTTGTAATGTTGGTGGATCATCGACCGCAACGGATGAAGATTCTCCTCTAGATAGCCTTGACTTCTTGCGTTTCATGGTGTGATCTTTGGCCATGGTGTGATCTGTAGCAGAATGTGTTTTGCAGGATTTTTGAGAGAAAGGTTGATGTTTGCGAGAGATAGTAAATGAAATGAAAGCAAGAGTTTTTTTGGTAGGTGTTATGGAGAAAGAGCGGGATTTGAAGGGGTGCGTCTGCGATGATGTGACGTGATGAACAGTAGCAGACGCCTCCCTTCGCTTCGATTAGGTCGAAATAAGATTATTTTAATCTTATCCGATATTTGCAACTTGGTCCCTCCGCCTTTCTACATTAACAATTCTCTGGCAATTGCAATCAAGTCCCTGCGCATCTTTGTTTTTGCTCCGCTACCCCTCTGCAATTTCCACCAAAAAGAAAAACGAAAAACAAACAAAAAAAAAAGAAAAATACAGAATTAAAAATAAACAATAAAATAATGATAAAAACTCCCCTACGGGAAGGCAAAATACTTAGAAGTTCAGAAATTAGGGGAATGCCCTCCAGCACTAGAGTTTATCGTCATCGGCTGGACGTTCTTCTGAGTAATCAGAGGGAAGGTGGGCAATGGAGGACCATGCAGTCCGTCTCCTCCAACTCGCTATGATCATGGTAAGCTTTCAAGCGGTTCCCATTAACGGTGAATGGATGGGCTGTTGATGATCTTGTGATCTCCACGGCTCCACTGGGCCAGACACGAGTGACTTTGAACGGCCCTATCCATCTGGACCTCAACTTCCCAGGCATAAGCCTGAGTTTCAATTAGAATAACAGAACGAGTTGTCCGACTTGAAAACTCTTCCCCCGAATGTTCTTATCATGCCAAATCTTGGCACTATCTTTGTACCAACTGGCCACATCATAGGCTTCCAGTCTCAGTTCTTCCAATTTCTGCAGTTGATACTTCCTTTCTTGCCCACATTGAGTGTGTTGCATGTTCATCTGTTTGACAGCCCAGAAGGCTTTATGTTCTATCTCCACCGGCAGATGGCACATCTTTCCAAAAATTAACCTGTAGGGAGACATCCCAAGAGGTGTCTTATAAGCAGTTCGGTACACCTACAAGGCATCATCGAGCCGAAGGCTCCAATCTTTGCGAGTTGGGTTGACTGTTTTCTCCAGAATCTGCTTAACTTCCCTATTAGAAACTTATGCTTGGCCATTTGATTGTGGGTGATATGGTGTGGACAAGCAGTGCTGGACTCCATACTTCTTCATTAGAGCCTCAATGGTCCAATTGCAGAAGTGTGTCCCCTGATCGCTGATGACTGCTCTGGGTACTCCGAAGCGACTGAAGATATGAGATCGTAAAAAGCTCGAGACAACCTTGGCGTCATTCAATCTGGTTGCCTTGGCTTCTACCCACTTGGAAACGTAGTCCACAGCCAGCAGAATGTAGAAATTCCCGAATGAATTGGGGAAAGGTCCCATAAAATCCATTCCCCAAACATCAAAAATTTCGCAGAACCGCATGGGCTGTTGAGGCATCTCATCTCTCCTGGAAATGTTGCCTGTTATTTGGCATCTGTGGCAACTCTTGCAGAATTCATAGGAGTCTTTTTGTAGAGATGGCCAGAAAAATCCACTGTCTAGGACTTTCCTGGCTATTCTTTTCGCTCCGAAGTGACCTCCACATGTAAGGGTGTGACAGTGCTCCAAGATACTCTTCTGCTCACACTCAAGGGCACATCTCCGTATAATTTGATCGGCCCCGATTTTCCATAAGTATGGCTCATCCCAAAAGTAGTATTTGCTATCACTCTTAAGTTTAAGGCACTGTGCTCGAGTGAAGTGGGATGGAGTTTGCTTTGAGGTAAGAAAATTGACAATGGAAGCATACCAGGGAAGTCTGCCATTCTGCTAACTGCGGCGCAGTACGTCACTTCTGGGCAGAAGGGCGGACTTGTTATGCTCATTTTGTAGACTTCCTTGATCTCATATAGGTGTTCCTCTGGAAAGGTCTCTCGAATGGGGACACCATCTGCAGGCTGGATCAGTCTACTTAGGTGGTCAGCAACTCTATTTTCTGTCCCCTTCCTATCTTTAATCTCGCAGTCAAATTCCTGAAGTAATAGTAACCATCGGATTAGCCTAAGCTTGGACTCTGCCTTAGACAATAGATACTTCAAAGCAGAAGGGTCCGTGTGGACAATGATTTTGGATCCTAACAAATAGGATCTGAATTTTTGAAAGGCGAAAACAACCGCCAATAGTTATTTCTCAGTGGTTGTGTAGTTGCATTAGGCAGGATTCAAAGTTTTCGAAGTATAGTATATGACATGATTCTCCTTACCCAACTTCTGGCCTAAGACTGCACCGACTGCATAATCGCTGGCATCGCACATCAGTTCGAATGGTAGGTCCCAATCAGGAGCTTGCATGATTGGGGCAGAGGTGAGCTTATCCTTGAGAGTGTTGAAGGCTTCCTTGCAACTATCACTGATCTCAAAAGGTACATCTAGTTGAAGAAGTTTGGTCAGGGGCTGAGCTATTTTAGCAAAATCTTTGATGAATCTGCGATAGAACCCTGCATGGCCAAGGAACCCATGGACTTCCTTGACATTGGTAGGGTATGGCAATTGAGAAATGATGTCTACCTTCGCTTTATCAACAGCTATCCCCTTTTCTGATACTATATGGCCGAACACGATGCCTTCTTTCACCATGAAGTGGCACTTCTCGTGGTTGAGCACAAGGTTCTTCTCAACGCATCTGGCCAGAACCTTATCTAGGCTTTCCAGACAGTTATCAAATGAACTCCCATAGACAGTAAAATCATGCATGAAAACTTCTATGCATTTCTCGATCATATCTGAAAAAATGCTCATCATGCATCTTTGAAATGTACCTGGTGCATTGCATAGCCCAAAGGGCATTCTTCTGTATGCGTAGGTTCCGAAGGGACAGGTGAAGGTTGTCTTTTCTTGGTCGTCGTGGCTCACATGTATCTGAAAATATCCGTTGTAGCCATCCAAGAAGCACATATATGCTTGCCCTGCCAACCTTTCGATCATCTGGTCAATGAATGGCAGGGGGAAATGATCTTTCCTGGTGGCATTGTTGAGTTTGCGATAGTCTATACACATGCGCCATCCAACGATGGGGCGCGTAGGGACAAGTTCCTCCTTCTCATTTTCCACTAGTTGAATTCCTCATTTCTTTGGCACCACGTGTACCGGGCTGACCCACTTACTGTCTGAGATTTGGTAGATGATCCCCATTGACAAAAGTTTAAGAATCTCTTTGAGGACCACTTCTCTCATGTTTAGGTTCAATTTGCGTTGCGGATCTCTGCTCGGCTTACTGTTGGGCTCCATCAAAAAAATGGTGCATGCAGATGTCTGGGTTGATCCCAGTGATATCTGCCAATGTCCACCCAATTACAGTTTTGTGCTTCTTCAGAATTGCAACAAGTTTGGCTTCCTCTTCTCGTGTCAAGTTACTGCTGATGATGATTGGCAATGTTTCTCCCTCTCCTAAGTAGGCATACTTGAGGTGTGCAGGGAGAGGTTTGAGTTCCAGTTCAGGTGCCTTGACAATGGATGGCAGTGGCTTTTCTGGAATCTGATCCTGGGGCAGTCCACTCACGCTGTTGGTAGCTTCCAAGTCTGGTTGAGAATATAAACTCATAACAGCTTCTTTGACTTCCTCATCACTCATCCCTTGAATGTCCAATTCTGTTATACCTTGGGTAACAACTACCTCCATTTTGTCTTTCGCAAATTCTGTCTCCAAATGATTTTGGATCATTGGAACAAAAACATCCACAGTATTGACATTCTCTGCATCGGCAGGCTGCTTCATGGCTGCATAAATGTTGTGTGTGTATTGCTCCCCATTCCATGATATGTCGATTGTTCCTTCATGTACATTGATGACTTCCCTTATGGTGTCCAGAAAGGGCCTTCCTAAAAGTACTCCAGCAGTCCCCTTTATCCTTTCATCATTGGTGGTGATGATAAAGAAATCAGCTGGGTAAATAAACTCGTTCACCTTTACCAAGACATTCTCTAGTAGTCCTACGGGTAGATGCATGACCTATCTGCAAGTTGCATCACTACCCTAGTCTCTTTCAGTTCTACTCCCACCAATGTGTTGTAAACCGATAGTGGCATCACACTTATAAATGCTCCCAAGTTACACATGGCATTGAGTATCAACTTCTCTCCAATTGAGCACGGAAGTGTAAACGCACCTGGGTCTACACATTTCTCTGGGAGGTTTTTCCGTATCATTACTGAAGCTGCTTTCTGCATGATCACCTTCTCTCCATCAGGCACCTTACCAGCTATAAATTCCTTCACAAACTTCGCCAATTGGGGAAACTTCAGAGCTTGAAGAAGTGGGATGTTAATTTCCAGTCCTTCAAACAATGTTTTGTAGTCCATAGTTTCTGCCTTCGGCTTCGTTCTTCGTAACAAGGCAGATGGAAACGGTGGTGGAGAATTTGGCTCAATCGGTCTTTGCGTCTCCTCTTCTGACTGTTTAAGCTCAGACACACTACTTTCCTTCCTTATTGGTGGGGGTAAGTTTCGTCCACTCCTCAGAGTTACTGCACTGGCATTCTCCTGTCTTGGGTTGATCTGAACCTGGGCCGGAATGGCTCCTTTGTCTCCTTTTATGTCCCTCAGAGAGTTGGCCAATTGTTCCAATTGTTTGGACTAGGCACTCATACCAGCCTTCTGCTCATTCTGGGAGTTTTGGAATTCATTCCATAGCTCTTCATTGGTTCTGTATGACCTTTGCGGAGCATTCTGATTCTGGGATGTACCTCCTCTGTGGTGTGGTGGTCTATAGGTTTGATTTTGGTTGGGTGGTAATTGATTTTGAGGTTGGAAAGGAGGTAATTGGACTTGTTGTTGTTGTTGGTAGGGCTGTGTTTGGAAAGAAGAAGATTGGGGTTGTGTTTGATGGGATGGTGACTGTGGTTGATTTTGATAAGCTGGAGGTGGTGATTAGTAACGTTGTGGTGGTTGTTGGTAGAATGGTTGAGTCGGAGGAGGTACAGTATGGTGATTCTGTTGATAATTATGTTGTTGATAGTCCGGCTGTGGTGGTGGATGATATCTTTGCTGTGTCTGCTGTGGTGGATCTCCAGGTTGTCTCCAGCGGAGGTTAGGGTGATCTCTGTTTTTCATGAAATGATATCCCCCCACTGCATTGGCATCTTCATACTCTACCACTCCCATGGTGCATCTTATGGAAGAGTGGCCCAACTCACCGCAGGCACCACAAGTTACCTCCACAGGTTCAGTTGTGGTTGGCTTGTTCACTACATGGTTCAGCAGTCTCTCTATCTTCTCCATTCTGTCCTCGTTCCTCCTTTCATAGTCTGAGGAGATTGCTTGGGCGACCTTCCTCACATTCTTTGCATTTTCTCTATCATATTCTTTTGTGGAGTCCACCAGTCTCTGGATATACTTCCTGGCCTCACTAACCTTAAAGTGAGTGAATCCTCCTCCACTTCCAGAGTTCACCAGGTCTTTGTACTTCATGGTTAGGCATTGGTAGAAGAATTGAAATAACTCCCTATCTCTATACTTGTGGTTGGGGCAGTCTTCCACTAATCTGTTGAATCGCTCCCAATACTCACTTAGGGATTCATCACCTTCTTGTTGGATGCCTGAGATCTCCTTTCTTAGGGCACTTGTCTTCGTGGCTGGAAAGTAATATTCAAGAAAAGTGGTCTCCATCTGTGGCCAGTTAGCAATGGTGTCTGTGCGCAAACTAGAGTACCAAGTGTTAGCTCGATCACACAGGGCATAAGGAAATGCCATTAGTTTTACTTCATCTTCAGATTGCTGGCCAGTTCTCTTTTGTAACATGCATATCTTCTCAAACTCGTTCAAGAATGAGAAAGGGTTCTCATTCTTTTTTCCGTAAAATTTGGGCAGAGCATTCAGTACTACTGCCTTGAGCTCCACTGGGTTCTCTCCAACGCAGCAATCTGCACAGGATTCCTCCTCTTCCTCGCAGTGTGCTCATTAACTTCAAGGACTTGCCTATCTTCCTCGTCCATTTCTATTTCTGATTCTGTTTTTGATTCAGAATCGGATTCTTCCTTGTCAGTTTGGTCTTTTTTAGCTTGGTCAGTTTCACCTTGGGCAGTTTGGTCCTTCTCAGCTTGGTCCTCTGCCCGGACAAACTGAGTATCTCGGTCTTCAGGGCGGCTGGCTTCAGTACCAACCTCACTTGCTGCTCCTGTATGGGCAGTTTCTTCGCCTTGCGACTCCAGTTGAACTTGTCGCTTACGCAGTTGTGTCAGAAGAATAAGCCCTAAAGTCTCGAAGCTGCTATTTGGTGCCGACGCCGACATTGTTGGAGGATTGGTTCGTCGAACACCCATCAGTCGGGGAAATCAGGGCTCTTACTATCTAAAGTTGGAGACCTTCACCGTTGGACGTCTTAGGCTTGAGTACCCACAAGCTACTTTTAGTTTGGGAAACATTCTCATCGACTCCGGAACACCATTAACATATCTCCAAAAAGACTTCTTCAATAAATTTGAGCGTGCTATCAAGTCGCAGATCCAGGCCAGGGCGGTGCGAAACGTCGGAGGGTTTTGGCGACTGTGTTATATTGAGGATCAGTTTGATGAGATGCCAAAGATTACTGTTCATTTCAAGGATGCGGATGTGCCGTGGGGTCTAGTAAATACTTTCAATCAAGTTGCAGAAGGTGGTGAGAAATATTTGTGCTTGGCTGTGTTTCCGCAGTCAAAATCAAGATATAGGGGCATCTATGGGAGCACAGCCCAGATTCATTTTAAGGTCATGTATGATATTAACGCCTACACCGTCTCGTTTAAGCCGCAACTATGTGGTTATGTTGATTAATTATGAACTTGATGTAGACACGTAGTTCCGTCATTGTTAGAACCGCGCGCACCAAATAAATTTATAAGTAAGAACACCTATACAGAAACTATACTGGACAAGTACAGTGACAAGCAAGAGGTCGATCCTCAAGGAACGGTTGATTAAGCAACAATTCTACTGACCTAAAGGGGTTTGGCTAGCAGCCACCATAAATTTTGGGTGTTCTATAACTAGGTAGAAAGATGACATAAAATAATCAACAATCGAGTAAGAAATTATAAAAGCAATCCAGCCAAGGTAAATCCACACCACCCCCTGTCCGATCCTAGATTACTATGTGAATCAGTTTTAGTTAAGGTTATCTGGCTAGGACACTGTGTTGAGCACAGGGGCGTCCATTCCTTCTATTATGCTGGAACTGCCATGTTCAGCATCGAAACAGTCCCCTACCCAGGTGACTACCCTACCTTGTTTAGCAATGACTAGGGAGACACTAGGGAGCATTAAGAACAAAAGAACCAAATCAAGGCATCTACTGATGTTTAGCATTCAAAGCAGAAAACCCAGTTAGTCTACGTTTGCCCAGAAAGATGCGTACCTACCTAGGTTGATCAGATCTAAGCAGTTCTCAGCTATCCAGAACAGAGTTCAACTAAAACCTATACTTAACCAATTATCAAGCACGTTTTCACATCTCACGGATTCTTAAGGGTGGTGCCTCATTACCTCGGTCAGATCTGGGAAATTAGCTACTCATATTTACTAAGGACATAAAACTAGGCATATAAAAATAAAGCATAAAGCAGATCTGAAACTTAAGGTTGAAACAACAAACTTTCATAAAACAGTAAAGAGCTAGCATGAACTTCTAACTAAAAATAACAAGAGACAACATTGTACAAAAGCAAAGGCATTTATATGTAAAGGCGTGATATGGACAGAAAGCAGGCAATAAATTAACTTAGTTGTGAATAGAAAAGAAATTTAACTTCGAACATGAAAGAGTAAATGGAAGCATTAAAGACTGAATTTAAGTACTGTAAATAAGCTAACCGATAACATTCACAACAGAAAGTCTTCTCCTTGGAGAGCTTCGAGCTAGTCTAGGCAGAGAAATAAAGAAGTTCTTGAATTACATTAATGGAGGAAATTTTAGAGAGTTTTCTAGAGAGAGGAACAAGCTATCTCCATCTATCTATCCATGGAAAATGTAAGTATGAAAAGTTCTTATATTCAGCTCGTTTCTCCTCTTTTGCCTTCACAAAATATCTGGAGTAGGTGAGAAGGACTGTAGCGGTATGGGCTTGCTGATCAGAAGTAAGGCTATGCTGAACACCTAGGTCCCTAGTTCCCGCCAGAAATTGCCAGAATGATGTGGGCCAGGTTTTGGGCCTGTTTCAGCATCTTTTCCTTCTCAATTTTCGGCCCGATGGAAACTGCAATAATTCTGGCCTGTTTCCAGGCCATTTCTCCGGCCTTCTGGGCAGTTCCATCAATCTTGGTCAGAAGCCTGCATGATCCAGTAGCACCACATTTTCTCCTTATTCTCTCCACATCCAGATCATTAGCCTGCATTTGCATAACAAAAGCGCACAAATCAAATGGATAAAAGGGCTACAAATCTAGGCTCATCAGAACTCATAATTAAGAAGTTTTTAAATCAACTTATGGATTGATTTAGCTCGGTTATCTATTTCTCATTTTTAATTTTACTAATTTTAATTAATTTTACACGAAAAAAAAAGTAGGAAGTTTTTGATTTATATATATACTAGAAATAAGGGCTATCAACAACTTCAGCAGATATCAAAACGATGCAAGTGCTGCCTCCGTGAGCCTGGAAATACGGCCACGCCTCGCGGAAGAAGCTCACGAAAAGCTCATCCCTAACACCACTGCTCGCTTCTACACCAGCGGTTTCAGCCATAAAGCAGAGGAAGTACATGTCCGATAAGTTTTTGTTTTAGACCTATACCACAAGAGGGATAATAATAATTCAGTCCACAAGAGAGCGGAGGCAGAGAGAAGAGAGAGAGAGAGAAGAGAGAGAGAGGGGTAGAGAATGAGATCTGAGGCAACAGAAAAAGAGATTCTAAGGTTTATTTTTTTTTAATAGTAGTCAGTCAAACGGATTAAAATTAGGTAATTTGATCATGTTGTGTCTACATCATGATGCATACTAATCCATCTCTTTATGTAATCGCCTGTACATGGTTAAAAAATTATTTGGAGTGATATATTTGAGCACACAAAAATAGAGTGAATTTTAGTGTACTACTACTTTTCAAAACAATTATTCACAAAATATTACTATCAAAATAATAATTTCCTCGACTTCTTCCCTAAAAAATATTTTTCAATCAACTCTACCTTTGATATACTCTCTATGTTCTAATTATCTTGTCAACTTTGATTTTAGTGTGTAGAGTTGTATAAAGTTGTAGATCTCACAAAAAAGTTATGTGTACTAATTTGTCATATTTAGAAAAATGACATTTTATTTGGGACATTCTATTATTGGAAAAGTGGATAAGAGAAATGTGAGGGAGGAAATATAATTTTTCAATAAGTAACTGTTTTCAAATATATGAAAAGCAAGTCATTTTAAAGTAGGTTATTTTCAAAAGTTTTTCAATATGACTTGATTTAAATTTGTTAAATTTCAGAAAAAATAAATTTAATTAAAATTTGGCAAAAAAAAATAAGTAATATCTATAGGTGTAGATGATAGATATGGTGTTACGTACTTACGTGGGTCATGCATGAGAGAAAATAGAAAATTTGGGAAAAGATTAAAAATGAGTGTTAAAAAAGGGAGAGATCTTTACAATAAAAAAATCAAAAAATAAAAATAACTTCAATAGTTAGTTAAAAGTTTATACAACTCCCCACGTGTGATGATCATGCATTGAGGAAGAATTAGCATGGCTAACATAGGTAAAATTTGCGCAAGAATGAGCTGTTATTTAATTTTCTTAATTGATTAAGATTTATTGTGAAATACAGTAATATCAGTCACCAAATATTTTCAAATATTTTGACTAGTGAAGTCTGGACTCCAAAACTTTACAATATTAACACATAAATACGACATATCATTAATCACAGAAACAACATCCGAATTTAATATTGATGTCGTACTGCTGCTATGATTCCACCTATTAAACATCATGAATTAGTTATAATGTTAATTGTGGTATCTGCATCAAAAACTATTTAATATTTTTTAATAAAAGTATACATTCTTTCTTGACCACATCTTCTTCAAGTTTACAATACTTTAGAAATTCTGAAAATGAAACTATTAGCTATAAAAACAAACGAAATAATGTTATTTGTGTTGCAACCTCTATGCAAATTTTATGTATGAAAAGTAGTATCATTCTGGAGACCAAATTTCTAACCCATTTTCTAGTTCATTAACCAACAACACAAGTTGTTCTGTTTTCATTTCAGGATTGTCCCTTATATTAATAAAAAATAATAATAAACTTAAAGAATCACAAAAAAGATTAATTTAGAATCCAAAAGAAAATCGATGTCACAAAGAAAGAAATCATAGGCTATTGAAGCCACCGACCCGAATGCGATGAAAGATGCTAGCCACCACAACATGGACCATGAAATCTTGTCTCCAAGTTTGATTCAAGACTTTTTTATTGTTATTAATTAATAATACACACATGGAGTGCCCAAATGGGTCCATATAAATGATTTTTTTTTTAAATTTGTTCCGGCAATCTCGGAACAAAACTACAATAGTTCTTCAAAGCACCATAAATGTAGGAGCACCACAGAAATTGGTAAAATGCCCGCAGATCGTCAACTAATACCCAAATTCATGTGTCCACCACTCTGGTGTCGTTGTAACCGATGACAAAGAAAAATAAGGCTAGAACATTAGTCACTTTAAAAAACCCCAACTCGTCCAACCCCAAATCTCCACTATCGAACTTTGTCAGCAATTCTCTGCTCGTTATTGGTATACAACCATTTAACATGCTGTAAACAGTTGAGGAGTGAGGATCATGCTGAGCATGCAAATCAAAATTACAGGATCCAAATATTAAACTCGTGACAAGGGCATAATCTAAACAAGAAAATCGGATAGTCGACCCGGACACGGAAAACTATATAATTGAATCTCTCCGTCCGCTTGAATCTCATGACACATCAACATGTGAAGAGCGTTGGTCGCATTCCTACCCACCCTCCAATCCACAAACTCACCAAAAACTTCATTTCTAAACTACTCCACTAACCCATCGTCCCCAGTAGCTCTTAAAACTTTTTTAATCGTATCAAAAATCTTCGGGTTATATTATATGTCGATCATCGAATTCGCATCCAGAATACCAATTCTGTTTAAATAAGGGCTGCATCGAAACAATTTACACGTTAAATTAAAATTTTATTCGTTGTTAAGTTAAGGAGCGTATTATTAATATTTTTTTTAATGAAAATTAAGATAAGTGGTGGGTTGTGAGTAAATAGGTAGGACCTACAAAGAAAAAGTGAGAATTTATAAATAATTATTTTCTTTTTGGAGAAACATGACAAAGCAGGCGGAACAACCCGAAAAGAAAAATAAGACAAGTGAGGCGGAAGGGGTATTTGTTTTTTTAAGTATAAAAAAATATTAAACATTATTAGAGGAATTTCTTATTTGTTGGGAAATTCCAATGAACATTCATGAAAATATAGTTCGAACTAATCTTAAAATGGATTGTGTCTATTATCATGCTAACTGAAGCCGAAAATGGTTGGTTTATGGTTAACCGAGTAACTGAGCGGTTTCGTATGTGGTTATTACAGTAGATGCTCCATAATTTAATACTAGGTAAATTAATAACCTTTTTAAGATATTTTTTTCAGTCCCAACTCGGGTCAGTATAAAAAATCATCAAATTCGATAAGATAATAAGATAATAATTTTTAGAAAACTCCAATATAAATATATAGTACCGTCAATTTATTTTAATATATGTAGGTATGGCTCGTTCAATCATGAGTAAACAAGTAAATGTGTATAAGTTGAATTATGTTTGGTTAATTATAATGAATTTACTATTAATAATATTAGTGTATAATAGTAAGTTACTGCATATACATAATTATTAATTGAATACATGCACCTACTATACTAAGTCTTCCTAAGGAGGATAAATATAAGTATATTATAAGTAAGGATACGGTTCACATATGAATCAAGTCTGAAATAAGAATTAAGAACTATTATAGATCATTAATTTATATTCAATCAATGATTGAACTTACTTTAAAAATACTAATTCTCTATTGATTTTCTATTATTAAAGGGTAATTAGTACAAGATTTTATACATAAAATTAGAATTTGCACAAAAAATGAACCTACTTAATATATTCTAATCTAACTTATTAACAAATCTTTCATTAAAAAGGAACCGTGCGTAATTATTTGAAGAGACAATATTGACTAATTATGATTATTATTTAGTCAGACGCATAAATAAATGATTGAATTGGACAATTTATTAATATTTTTGTTGGTCCCCGAGAGCACGTTCAGGTGTAGAGGGGGGGTGAATACACCTGAAACCGATTTTCTCAACTTAGAACACGAACAGTCTTGTTCAGGATAGTGTCGTACTGAATGAGTTCAGCAGACCAGATAGCTGTTCTGAATCGTGTGTGACAAAGTGTCTGACTCTACTGAGATGCGCTAGCGGCGGCGACCGTCGAGTTCGGTATCGGCGGATAGTAGAGGTGTAAGTGGTTCCGTTCCGAACCGCGAAACCGGTAGGACCGAACCGAACCAAACCGAAAAATGTGGTTCGGTTCGGTTTCGCGGTTCGGTTCGATTAATTTTTTTAGAAACCGTTTACATTCGGTTCGGTTCGCGGTTTCAAGAATTTTTGAATGGTTCGAACCGAACCGAACTAATATCCTATTTTTTAATTTTTTTTATTTAATATTTGTCTTTCTTATATGAGAATATTGTTGGATTTAGATATTAGATTTAAGTTTAGATCAATTCTATTCTATACAAATGAAGAGAAATTAGTAACAACTCTATACTTATGAGTTCAAAATGAGTGACATCTTATAAACTATTATTCTTGCATTATTTAAGATTTAAAAAATAAATAAAAAAATAAAAAAGTGAACCGATGAACCGAACCGAACCGAACCATTTATAAGTGGTTCGGTTCGGTTCCGATATTGAAAAATCCATCAAACCGAACCGAACCGAACTATTTCTATTTATTTGGTTCGGTTCCTAAAATACATAAAAAGTCGAACCGAACCGAACCATTACACCCCTAGCAGATAGAGTCCAGTGGTGAGGAAAGTGTAGGCCCAAATCGGTTGAGTTGAAAAGACGTTTATATTAAACCAGTTTCAGTAGAATAATGAGATCAGTCAAGTTTGCTGAAACCGAGTTGAATGATTTTAAAGGATAGTTTTCAGTATGATCAGTTAAAATCAATGCAACAGTAAATAGACACAAGCGAGAGACACAGAGATTTTTAAAGTGGTTCGGATATCAAACAATCCTACGTCCACTGTCCCGAAAGATCAGGAGGCTATTTATTATACTTAGTTAGTCTCAGTCAGCTTGTACACAGGACAAAGCCGCGTCTTGGAATTTATACTGAGCAAGTCTCAGTTTACACGGTTATCAAACTAAAGTGTTTGACAAACTCTCCAACTATGAAGGAGTCCTTTTACAATAAGGAACAAGTTCAAATATGAACTCCTTCGTCTAAGCTATGGATATATTCGGTTGAGCTTAGGGTTAGAGGGATAGGGAACGAGAATGTAGCTTCTAGAACGACGAACAGCTGAGTTTAGCTATGGGTTCGTGTAACGTCGTTTGGATACTAGAGGCTTGTATATCGGTTCAGCTTGGTTCCCTAAGAGCTAGATTGTAGTCTTTCGCCGGAGAAATATTCTTCGAGTTCTTGCGGAAGACTTAGGCTTTTTGATTTGCTCGTTGAATGCTCTGTGTTCTTGTGTTTTCCCGTGAGCTTCAAATTTCGAATTATCCCTCTATTTATAGAGAAGAGATTAGGAAAGATCCGTTGGAGACGATGATCCCTTTATCTCTTTCTTTTGGTAGCTAACGGCTCTTTTGAAGTAGAGTGACAGTGTCCTTTCCTCCTTTTCCGGAAAGTTGTTGACTTGCAGCTTTAGTAGGTATAGGACAGGTGTCTGCTTGTCATTTGCCGAGGTTTAGAAAGCAGTTGAGACAGAACAGACTTCGAGGCAACTGAAGCTGACTTCTCTCTTCCTCGTATTTGACTATGCTGATTGTCTTTCAAAAGATCTGACAGTTCAGAAGACTATCTGGCCGTTGCTGAGTCTGATCTCTGATTCAGCAGTGAATAAGCTGAGATTGCTCTGCTGAAGATCAGCTCTGAGCACAGTGAACTACTCCTGCTGAGTTCAGTTCCACTGTCTCTTCTCGCATATCTTTCCGCTCTGAGTCCAATACATACTGAGTCTTCTACATCTGGTGCTGAGGCTGATAAGCTACTGAACGCCTGAACCAGAGCAGAGTGTCTGCTGAGTCTGAACCCTCAGAGACAAAAACAATTACAAAGAAATGGTTCACCGATCAAGATAGGGTTTTGGGATCTTCAAATCTTCATAGATTCACTCAGAGCATAAGCCTACTAAGTGCATGTCAGTACGGAAGACAGAATCATTTCCCACTATGTATTACTGTGTTGAGGATAGAATCATCACCCAACAATTTCCCCCTATTTGATGATGCCAAAACCTAACATCTATACTAACACTAAACTTCTCAGAAACAGAGCTCCTTACAATATTACAAGTAGGATCAGTGGAGTTGTTCTTCAAGTTCTAGACTACTGAAGGGAGCAGGGCAGAGGGTCAGAATAAAGAGACTAAGCATTTCCCCCTGACAGCAATTTCCCTTAACATAACAAGTCTATCAGAATCTAAGTGGCTACTGACAGAGAATCAATCAGTGAGTGTGTGAGTCAGTAATCACTTCAGTGATTCTGAGTGTTAATCATAAAAACAGAACACGGCTTCTATAGACAATAAGATATTGTCGAAGCCAAAAGAAGATATATATATATATATATATATATAAAATGATTTAGTACAATACATCTCTTTCTAAGCTAGGAAAGATAAAGAATCTAAAACTAGGAACGTCTGTACTGCTTGATCCTGTCCATGAAGTCTTGCGACTGAGTCTCGGGAAGGGGCAGTCCATACATCCTATAAGTATTCTTCCTCGGCTTCGAGAAATTCAAGCAAAGTCTGTTTGGGTCGTCTTCTTCAAGAAATCTTGCTCCTAAGGCATCCTTCACTTCCTTCTCTATAATCCCATAATGAATAGAATCATCAAGTCTTCTTGGTGGTGGCAAAATTCTGGGTTCAGGGACTCGGACTTCAATGTTTTCTTTGACAGCTTTCTGCATGTAAGCATACATCTCAGGATCAGCCCTCATCGTCCATTCAACGTAAGCATCAGCCTTTGCCTTATCGGACCAAAATCTCCAAAAGTAATTCCTCTTGATGAATTCTATCTTCAGCGACTCCCATCTCTGAGTGTACTGAGCTGGCATCCGCTCATCAGTCCTTGGCCATCTATGTATCTTCAGATCTGTTGGCTTCCTGAACTTCCTGTATCTGTATGGAATATCAGCTTTGGAAGGAACTCTCAGCCTGGCCTCTTGTTCAGTACGGACTCTGAGTGCTTCTAAATCTGCCATATGTATCCTCTGCCTGGCAGCTTCAATCTGTCTTGCCTCTTCTCCTCTATATAGATATCGATCCATCTGAGCAAAGATGGCTTCGATCTCAGCATCATGTTCCTTTGTTCTTGTGTAGGAAGGCTTGTGAGAAGATTCATCTTCAGAGTCAGCAGGGGTACTTGATTTATCTTTAGGTGTACCCTACTTCTCAGTATCCTTCTGCTGTTGCTCCTTCTCCTTTTCTCTATCTTCTTCATCACCTATCTTCAGCTTCCTAGGAGGCAACCTAGCAGATCTCTTTCCACCGCGTGTTGGAGCCTTTGTCTTGCCTTTGGCAGGCTTTGCTTTAGGCTTATTGGCTGCTTCAGCTTCGGTTATCCCCCTAGCCAGCCTTTCATCTGCTGCTATCTAAGCCTCCTCCTCTGCAGAAATGTATCTCTTCGACTTCTTGGAGGGAGGGGTCGGGAGAGTTAGGATTTTCTTACCTTTGCCTTTTACTGGAGGTGGGAGAGGAGCATCTTCCTCTTTTGAATCCTCTAGTTCAGCATACTCAGCAACCTCCTTGATTATATTCAATGGGGTTTGAGTTGCATGAGTAGCTTGTATCCTGGTTCCTGAGCCACTTGGGCCAGTCTCTGCTGAGATTCCAGCTGAGACACCCTGGGCCTCACCAGTCGGTTCAGTAGAAGCTGTTGTCTGAGTCTGGCTTGCTTCTGCTACTGACCGTGTCTTCTTGGGAGACTTCAGTATGGCTTCCCCCTTAGTGGATTTTTCAGTTTCAGTAGATGCTTTAGTGAGGGTCAGCTTAGCCGTCTTGACTCCCTTCTCTTTTTCCTTTACCTGCTCCCTTGTCTTTTCCTTTTCCCCCTTTTTGGCATCAGCAAATATGATCGGGGTAGGAGCAGATACCTTTGTATTCAGGCTCTTGTACGAGGCTGACAATTCATCAAGTCTTGTATGTATCTTGGTCAGTGCCTCATGCAGCTCATTCTTCTCATGGATCATTTCATCTTTGTAGTGTTGATGGGAATGATTAGTTGCTGCCTTGAATTCTTTCAGCTTGTCATCAACCTTATCTTCCAAGACCTGCTGGATAGAGGAGATCCTGAGTTCGTTGGCCTGGGAGATGGTTGTGACTGATTCTGAGTGGGAGGACATAGAGGCCTTAAATTTTTCAAGTAATTTGGCCTGTCCTTCCTGGATCAGTCTTAGCTGAGTATCGAAGTCAGTTTTCTGCTTTGCCAGTGCGTCAGATACGATAGTGGAGACATCAGGGGCGGTTGATTCTGTCATGGAAGTTCTCAGCCCCTTAATCTCGGCGCAAGTGGCTTGGGCAGTCTCTTTCCAGACCTTTTGGATGGCTTTGGCAAGGGCACGGTTCTGGGTGCCTTGGCTTCTGAGAGCCTTTGCCATTGACTTCGAGCGCCGACTTTTGGGGCTGGGCGCTACTTCAAAAGGCGACTCGAGCAAGAGCTGAGCGGGCTCTGCTGAGGTTGAAGTACCAGCCACCGACTTCTCAGGCCCAAGGATACTTAGAAGTTGTTCAGTGTGAGCTGAAGTATCCTTGTCCTGGTGAGTTCCCTCATCAAGCTTCTCAGGGCCGGAATCATAGGGTGGGTCCTGACCGTCGTGGTCAGACCCATCTGAGGGAGCCGAGCCGGAAGCCTGCTATTTATTATGCAGCAAGGCCAGCATTGCGGCCCTCAGATCTTCAAGAGTCCCAAGGTCAGTAGGTTCTAAGTAGCCTATCTGCTGCCTTAATATGAGCTCTTCTTCGTGAAGTTGCTCGCAGGAGTGATGGAGAATAAGTCTCTGAAGATTGTGCCACTCCTGGAACCTTAGTAGCATGTGGAGTCTGGCCTGCTTTGCAATGATAACCAGGTCAGTATGGCCAGCTATCTCCGGAATATGCTCATGAATCTCTCAGGATGCTCGAGATTGGATCGCTAAGGCTTCCATCCCGACCGATTCTTGTTCAGACGCCGTCTCTGAATCTTCTACTTCTATCGGTGACGTCTGCTTCTCAGCAGATGGTTGACTGCTGAGTGGTGGAACGTCAAGGGGACTGTTCAGCGTTTCAATTTCTCCACTCTGGGCTTCTTCAGTCTGAACCCCTTGGTCCACTTCTGTGGCTTGTTCAGTGGAGACAGCTTTCTCCACTAACTAAGTCTTTTCTGAGGACTCTGACTCATCAATTAGATGTTGCGGCTGTGCAGTCTGTTCAGCAGTGGCCTCCGGTACTACCTCTGGTTCAGTAGGCACGACAGGAAGAGTCTTCTTCAGTCGCTTTGTCGGTGCCTTAGGCGTTTGAGCTTGAGGAGACCGCTTTTTAGTAGGCGTGGTCTTTTGTGGCATCGTCTGGCCGAGCCGGGGGTCTCGACCCTATCTCGGCGAAGAGCAAGAACATTGTTATGGAACCTGACCTTCTTCACATTAAAATACTGCTTATCGTTGTATGTGATTTGGTCAGAAGCGCAGAAATCTTGAATCATCACCGACAGCTTCAGTCCAACAGAAGCTTGCCTTTTGCGCTCAGTCTGTATGACACTTTGTCAAATTTGGCTGCTTGAACCATGAATTCGCGGAGAAAGAACTCCGTCCAGTTAATCTTGGCTTTGTCATAAATCGCCATCATCAGCTGAATCTTGGGCCTTGATACTTGATCAAAAGAGCCCTCTTGGCTAGTTAGTAGCTGTGTCACAATGTACGCTAAAGCTCGATACTGAGGCAGCATCATGTTCTTTGGGAAACTGGCTCTGAACGCTGTGGGTTTCCCACAGAAGATAGAGAGGTAGTCGTCCACCAGATCGTCATTATACCCAACGGTGCTGACTCCCTCAGAAGGTAGATCGAAGCTTCTCCTCAGTGCTTCCTTGATCGACATCTGCTTCAATTGTGAGGCAGCTTCGCCGATGGTGTGTACGACAAATCTTCCAATGATATCACCAGCTACTGAGTCTGAATTGAGGTAGACTTCAGCAACTTGCCTCGGAAGG
The DNA here is from genome assembly GCA_028984105.1 of Lavandula angustifolia. Taxonomy (NCBI): domain Eukaryota; kingdom Viridiplantae; phylum Streptophyta; class Magnoliopsida; order Lamiales; family Lamiaceae; genus Lavandula; species Lavandula angustifolia. The sequence continues at coordinate 31,130,170 of CM054810.1, read as the reverse complement.
AAGAACGTCGGCTTCCTTGATAGAAAGCCCTCCAGACCGGATTCTCTGAGAGCAGAGAAGATCTCGTCCATGAAATCCAGGTCGCAAGCATCGAATTCCATGATTGGTTCACACCAGACACGATCTTTATCCAAGATTTCCTGCATGTTTACGGGAGCGTCCACAGTTACATTTGAACTCGCCATTATATCTATCACAAGAAGAATTTATCAGTATCGAACTCGATAGAATAGTCAGTATAGCGATGCTGAATTTAAAAAAAAATTATTGTAATAGATCTAATAATCATACCAATGAAAAACTGAGCGTTTGAGAAATATGCAAGTAGGGTTTGCTAGAAAGATCTCAGATTTTTCGGAGTAAAAAGATTTGAAGAATGCTAATGGCGGTTTCTAAGGTATGATCGAAAATATATATCTAAGTGAAGATGAACGGTTATCGATCAATGGCCGAGTTTGAACTTGCTTTATGAGATGGACGGTCAAGATTAAATAGTATATTATAGGTAATGATCACAAAGCCGCCTAAGTCAAAAGCTAGTTGTAACTTGCCTAAGTAGTAACTATGATACGACATGCATTAAATGTATGGCAGAGTTCAGCATACTTATGTATAGAATGTCGTGCATTAAATGTAAGCCGTTAATATTAAATGACAATCCTAGAGATATTAAATACGATGCTGACTCTGAACAATAAATGCATATTACAGTTCTATTAGTTACTACTGAGTAGAGATACGCAAACCTGTCAGCTGAACATCGTAGTCAGCTGATACCTCGTGTAGATGGTTGCTTTGAGTCTCTACGTCTTGAATTTACTCGATCGAGAGTGAACATTCCCCCCTTCTTGAATGCTCCTCTCCTCGAAACCTCTTCTTGACCGGAGTCGGTAGGGTCCAAAGCAGACCTAGCTCTACCGAAAGTTCTCTTAATCCGGATTCGGCTAGAGGCTTGGTCGGTATATCGACCCTTTGTTGCGCAAGTATGGATCTTTTCCATCTTGATATCCTTCTTTTCGACATGGTCACGAATGAAGTGATGTCTGATGTCCACGTGCTTGCATATTGTGTGAAGTATAGGATTCTGAGTGATTGCAATAGCACTGGTACTGTCGCAGAAGATTGGCACTTCATTCTGAATGACATCATAGTCACGTAGCTGCTGTCTCAGCCAAAGGATTTGGGCGCAGCAACTTCCGGCAGCCATGTATTCAGCTTCAGTAGTTGACGTGGCTACTGAGTACTGTTTCTTTGAAAACCATGAGATCAGCTTACTGCCAAGGAACTGACACGTTCCTGAAGTTGACTTTCGGTCAATTCTACACCCTGCATAGTCAGCATCAGAGTAACCAGTTAGTTCTATATTATCATCAGCTGGATACCATAAACCCATGTCAGGTGTTCCTCTGAGATAGGGGAGAATCTTCTTTGCTGAGTCCATGTGACTCTGCTTTGGATTCGCCTAAAATCGAGCGCAGACACCTACAGCATAAGTTATGTCAGGACGAGTAGCTTTTAAGTATAATAAAGAACCAATTACAGCACGAAATTCAGTTTGGTCTACTGATACTCCCTCCTTATCAAGATCAATTTTCATGTTTGTGTTCATCGAGATCTTGATAGGTTTGCCGGATGTGCAACCGAATCTTTTGATGAGGTCTCGAGTGTATTTGCCTTGATTAATGAACGTCCCCTTTTCAGATTGTTTGACTTGAAATCCAAGGAAGTAGTTCATTTCTCCCATCATTGACATCTCGAACTTATCCTTCGTCATCTTCTCAAATTGTTGGCACATGATGACATTCTTTGATCCAAAGATAATGTCATCTACATAGATCTGCACAAGTAGTAGATCGTCTTCCGGTCCGAATCTTTGAATAGAGTGCGGTCTACTGTGCCTTTCTGAAAACCTTTCTGAAGAAGAAACCCAGATAGGGTATCGTACCAAGCCCTGGGTGCTTGTTTTAACCCATACAGAGCCTTTCTGAGTCTATAAATCTGATGTCCCTGTTCTACATAGACTTCTTCTTTCAGTACGTCATTTCAGGAACGCAGACTTCACATCCATTTGATAGACTCTGAATCTTTGATGTGTTGCGTAGGCTAGGAATAGTCTAATTGCCTCCAATCTTGCAACTGGAGCGAACGTTTCATCAAAATCTATTCCTTCAGCTTAACAGTAGCCTTTTGCCACGAGTCTTGCTTTGTTCCTTAATATGACGTTGTTTTCGTCCCGCTTGTTCTTGAAGACCCATTTTGTTCCAATAACATGTTGATGCCGGGGTCTATCAACAAGCTTCCAAACTTCGTTTCTCGTGAACTGATTCAACTCCTCCTGCATAGCTATGATCCAGTCAGCATCTTTCAATGCTTCCTCAATCGTCTGAGGTTCGTCAGTAGACAAGAAGCAGGAATATAAGGCGCTTTCTCCTTGACAGAATCTGGATCATGTCTTTACTCTTGCTGAGGGATCTCCAATAATCAGATCAGCAGTATGAGAGTCCAGCCACGATCTTCGATGTTTTAGCTCTTCATCTGAAATTTGTTCAACACAGATAGTAGGTGAGTTAGGCATTTCAGTTGTACTATTCTGAGATTGAAGCATTTCAGTAATGAGAGTGTGATCTACTGAGTCACCAGGTTCAGGGGCATTCAGCTCAGGAACATTAATAAATGTTCCCCCTGAGTTGTTATTCTCAGTAGTGGTCTCAGTTACCTCTGGGGTTTCTTCATTGACCTGAGTTACCTGGGATTGACTCTGTTCAGGAGAGTCAATCGGCTCAGCTACATTTACTGCTGGTTGAGATCCAATAGACTTGTCTTCAGTTTCCTCATCTGAATCATCATCCCAACAAAGCTGGATCTTTTCGACTTTATCTTTTAGGCTTAGATCCTGTAGCTGCTTACTGATGTACTCAGATTCAGAATTAGAGTTATTGCTCCTGTCTTCAGTAGCAAACTCATTAAAAACAACATGAGGGCTTTCCTCCACGCAAAGGGTTCGATAGTTGAATACTCACGAAAGCTTTCTTCGACCAGAGAGTATCCTAAGAATACTCCCCGATCGACTTGCTATCAAAAGTTTTCATCTGATCTTTCCCATTATTGTGGATAAAGCATGAGCACCCAAAAATATGGAAATAGGATAGAGAAGGTTTCCTGCCGTTCCATAGTTCATATGGTATTTTCTTTTGTTGCTTTGTCAGTAAAGATCGGTTCTGAGTATAACAAGCAGTATCAGTGGCTTCTGCCCAGAATTTGGCTGGGAGTCCTGAGTCTGCGAGTAGAGTTTTAGCTGCTTCTTTGAGAGTTCTGTTCCTTCGTTCAGCAATTCCATTTTGCTGAGGTGTGCGTGCAGCCGATGTCTCATGCTCTATTCCTTCTGCTTTGCAGAACTCCTCCACCATAGAATTAAGGAACTCAGTTCCTCTATCAGAACAGATTTTGACAATTTTGGTGTTCTTCTCGACACTGAGCCTTTTCAGAAGCCTTGGTAACTCTGTTTTGACGTTAGACTTGTTGGCAATGAATATGACCCAAGTATAGCGCGAGTAGTCATCGATGACCACTAAAGCATATTTCTTGCCTCTGATCGTCACTGGAGAGACTGGACCGAACAAATCCATGTGTAGCAGCTGAAGGATTCCATCAGTGGAAGGAGATGGGACAGGTGGATTTTGATTCCTTGTTTGCTTTCCCTTCAGACATGCTTCACACTGAGTGTCTTTGCTGAATACTTCATTCGGTTGAGCGTTTTGAAGTTGAGATGGCTGAGTCTTCTGTGCCATAGCCACCCCGTTCGGTTGTCATTCTTCGCTAACAGACAAGCTTCAGGTTCAGCTGAGTTCCAGTCAGCTACATCGATATTCTTCTTGCGCGAACCTGATAACACTGTTTTCCCTGTGGATTTATCAATGACGTCACAGAAACCAGCGTCAAATATCACTCTATTCGAGTTATCACAAAATTGACTAACAGAGAGAAGGTTATGCTGAAGTCCTTCAACATATGATACTCTTGGAACTTTGGCAGTTCCAATGCTGAGTGTTCCATATCCTCTTGTGTAGCCTTTAGCATTGTCTCCAAACTCGATTCTGGGTCCTTCTTCAGGGATATAATTCTTCAGCAGACTCTTTTAGTATGTCATGTGTCGTGAGCATCCGCTGTCCACATACCATGGATCTTTGTGCACCTGCAAAACAGAATTATATTCAGGTACCCTTTATTTTTTATTTTGGGTCCTTAGGTGTTAGTTTTAGTAACCCATATCTGTCTAACGACCCTGGTGGTCTCAGACAGTTTCTTTCCACTTGAGTCAACATATTTGACCACTGGACTGGTCACTGTTGACTTCTGAGGCTTTTCAGGTTCAGGGGTCCGGATTTTCTGAGCTGGTGGACTACTGACCTTTGCCTTTTTCACGGCTTTCTTCTTTTTCTAACTCTTGGGTCCTCTTCTGACTATAGGATCATAATAATATGAACCATATTGAGCTGGATGTGTCAGCTGTGGAGGTCCATACTGATCAGCCCTTTTAGATTTGCTGGTTCCCCCTTGACTGAGCTGGGGTGTTTTGGTGCTGATCTTTTTGTCAATGTGCTCATATGTAGGATGAGGTGCCTTCATATTTTGTTTGTTCTTTGCTAGGGGGTTCAGAATATCCGCATTGATTGTCTCCCCTCGAACAAACCTATCAGCAAGCCGGTCTTCTGAGTGTACTGGGGCAGATGAGGAGGTACCATGGCTGAAACCAAGTCCTTCCTTGCAGTGCTTGGGCTTGTTGCTTGCTAGCATAGCCTCTAACTTCTTCTCAGCGCCCATGTACCGCTCAGTCATCAGGTTTCTCCAGACATCATCACTTTTCTTCAGTGTTTCATGCTCGGTCTGAAGTCCTGACAGTTGTTGCTTCAGTAGACTCAATTCAGTATCTTTCTGAGTTAAGTCATTGGTCAGAACTGAGATCTGATCTTCTTGATGCTGAGACTTGGCCATCAGAGAGTTTATCTCCTCCCTGAGTCTCAACACAAGTCCTTCTGACTCAGTAGTAACTTGACTTTTCTCGAGAAAGTCTCTAATTCTCTATTTTCAGGGTATCCAACTCCTGAAGAGTCTTACTGAGCTGCAGACTCATCTGAATCTGTTCGTCTAGAAGTTCTTCATATGTTGTACTGACATCCAGATTCTCGTCTGCTCCTGAAAGAGTGTCGTGTGTGCAGTGTGAAGGAGAGTTAAATAGTTCATGAGAGTTTACCTCATCCTCTTCTCCTGCCATTAGACACTTTTCAGCAGTTTCTTCAGCTTCAAGCTCTAGGGCCATGAAAGTTGCTTCATCATCGGATGAATCCATGAAGGAGTCGACTTCTTCTGAGTCATCTGAGAGTTCACCAGCTATGTATGCTTGTCTCTCCTTGGCGAACTTCTCTCTCCTTGCTTTGCGTGCTGCTCGTTCAGCACTACTGAGCTCATGATAGTCATACTGATAATGTACTGGCTTCTTGCAGTTATAGCAGGCGATGACTCTTTGTTCTTTGCTTTCGCTATCTTTTGATGGTGTTGAGTCATCCCTCTTTCTGCATTCAGAAGTATGTGAGTCAGGAGTGCGTTTTGGCGTGTATTCAGACTTACCTTTAGATTCACGGTAGGCTTTAGTCACTTTTCTGCGCCGCTCCTTCTCCTTCTGATACTTCACGGCAAGCAGTGCGTACTTCTGAGCGAGACTTCCTTCTTGTATGTCGTTGAGTGAAGGTTCAGTCTTACTCGACGCAGGAGATGCTGTGCTGACTGATGCTTTGAAGGCATGGTCAATTTTGGTGTCAGCTTCAGCTCGCTGCTTCCGTTGAGGTCTGTCAAACTCGAATTCCTCTGCTTGAAGTTCTGAAAAGATATGGTCAGGAGTAACAATATCTAAGTCAGAATGACGTAATAATGTAGCTAAAGGAGTCCAATGACCGTCTGGCAGTGCCCTCAGTATTTTGAGATTCATTTCTCGGTTGGAGAATGTCTGTCCCAGCCCGTTGATGGAGTTCATCAGATTCGTGAATCTGACGCTGAGATCTTCTATGGTGTCTCTGGGCATGAGAGACAAACTCTCTAGCTTTTGGAGTTCCAGTGCAAGTTTGTTGGCTTTAATCTTCTGAGTTCCCCGACTCAGTAGTGCTAGAGCATCCCAGAGTTCCTTTGCAGTCTTGCATTCCTGAACCCTGCCGAGATAAGAATCACTTAAGGTGGTTAGTATGACATTCTTGGCGACTCGGTCTAAGTTGTGAAGTTTCTTCTCCTCAGGGGTGAAGAGACTTTTGTCCTTGGGAATCTTCTTCCCAGTCACCATTCCTCCTCCAGCTGTTTGATCCTGAGTTACGACACTATCGATCATAGAAATGATAGGTCCTTCCTCAAGTACTTCGGTCATGCTGTCATGGAGGGAGGTCAGATGAGCCTCCATTCTGACCCGCCATACACCATAGTTCTCCACTGAGAACATGGGTACCATCCTTATACCTGACATATCAGTCATGATGAATAATGATATGAATGAAGAATGATATGCAGTGAAAACGTTTTTCCGGATCCGCGTTCAAGTAGACCAGTTTCAAGATAACAAGAGTCTTATAGAACTCCTGCTCTGATACCAATTGTTGGTCCCCGAGAGCACGTTCAGGTGTAGAGGGGGGGTGAATACACCTAAAACCGATTTTCTCAACTTAGAACACGAACAGTCATGTTCAGGATAGTGTCGTACTGAATGAGTTCAGCAGACCAGATAGCTATTCTGAATCGTGTGTGGCAAAGTGTCCGACTCTACCGAGATCGCTGGGCGGCCGACCGTCGAGTCGGTATCGGCGAGATAGAGTCCAGTGGTGCGGAAAGTGTAGGCCCAAATCAGTTGAGTTGGAAAGACGTTTATATTAAACCAGTTTCAGTAGAATAAAGAGATCAGTCAAGTTTGCTGAAACCGAGTTGAATGATTTTAAAGGATAGTTTTCAGTATGATCAGTTAAAATCAATGCAACAGTAAATAGACACAAGCGAGAGACACAGAGATTTTTAAAGTGGTTCGGATATCAAACAATCCTACGTCCACTGTCCCGAAAGATCAGGAGGCTATTTATTATACTGAGTTAGTCTCAGTCAGCTTGTACACAAGACAAAGCCGCGTCTTGGAATTTATACTGAGCAAGTCTCAGTTTACACGGTTATCAAACTAAAGTGTTTGACAAACTCTCCAACTATGAAGGAGTCCTTTTACAATAAGGAACAAGTTCAAATATGAACTCCTTCGTCTAAGCTATGGATATATTCGATTGAGCTTAGGGTTAGAGGGATAGGGAACGAGAATGTAGCTTCTAGAACGACGAACAGCTGAGTTCGGAGAAACAATCCACTAATAAACAGGATAATACAAAATGGGCCTCCGGAATATGGTCCTAAGCCCAAAAGAATATACCCACAAAAACATGGTCAATTAGTCCAACTAACTAATCTCATAACACGTGGGCTATGATGCTTAGAAGCACACTTAAAACAATTAGAGAACCTATTTATTTATAGGTGAAATTAATGATAAACTTCATTAATTATCCGATGTGGGATTGGAGTCAATTTCCTTTAAGGATTAGGATTTGAGCCACATCATAACAATCTCCACCGTGGCGAAAACTCCAATATCCAATCCAACATAACAAATCTTCACATCGACCAAAACTCTAATCGCGAACACAGAACGATCTTGCTCCAACATCATAACACTTATATTAATAAAAAATAATAAAAAGCGTAACGAATCACAAAAAATATTACTTAATTTACAATCCATAAGAAAATCAATGTCACATGTGCCCAGCATTTTGTGATTGATACACAAAGAGAGAAATCATAGGCCATTGAAGCCACCGACCCGAATGCGATGAATAAGATTAAAATTTTAAAAAATATCTTTTAAAAAAGAAGTTCAAATTTAATTTAAAAATTGAATGAATTGATCATTGAAACTTTTATCCGTAATTAACAGTTGATTAACTTAAAATTTAAATGAATTGATCATTGAAACTTTTATTCCGTAATTAACAGTTGCCTAACTTAAAATTTAACAGAAGGATCAATTTATCCAAACTGAAACCAGAATAAATTTAAGCCTAATAAACTAAAAAAAATTATAGACCAATTTATCCAAACTAGCAAACATTGGAGACCATTTGTGCTAATTTGTCTTTGGTCGGAGCACGACTTCGTCGTCAAAACCGTGTACCAAAAACAATTTATATTTTCCTGCACTACACTAAACTTAAAACAAGCACAGAGGTAAGCAGGGTCGAATCCACAGGGAATGGGTAGACATAAACGGGTTATTTCTACAGACCGGAAAAGGTTTGGTTAGCAACCACCATGAACTTTGGGTTTTGATTAACACTAGGAAAAATAATTTATAAATCGGAAATTGGGCAAATACAGAAAGAAAGGGACCTTGCCAGATAAATCTACTCCAACTCTACTTCAATCCTCGACACAAAGGGTTAACTAAATCATAAGGCTACCCAGCTTGGATGCCGTGTTGATCACGGACGCATCCACTCATTTTTCTTGTTGTGGAGAAGGCATGTTGATCATGAACCAACTCCCTATCCTAACAATGATTCTAGCTTGTTGATCAACGAAAGAAAAGTCATTAAGAAGCATTTAGACCGAAGGAACCGGATTAATTAGGTCACCGATGTTGATCATACAAAGTGATTTCATTATCAAATAGATCTAGGTGATTAAAAAGTTAACTAGCCTAAGGTGATCAATCTCAAGCTACCAACATGCTCAATCTGCCCAAATCTACGCGAAACCCTATTTTCCAGTTATAAGCACGAGAAGTCTCACGAAGTGTGGAGTCAGAATTTCATTAACTAGCCAGATCTCAAGATTTAGCTACACATTCTAGGCAGAATAAAAGCAGATAACATATGTAAAGAAGACATAAGGGAAACTGAAGAGAAATGAGTTGAGGCTAACAAACACTTGATATTTAACATACACAGACTTAAAGCAGTAAAACAATTAAGGCAGCAGCTAGAGAGAACAAGAACATTAACAAACCAGAAAACAGAAGCTATAAACTCAACAGAAATTTACGAGAATTAAATGCAGAAAAGAGTACCAGAAGCTGAAGCATTAAATCCGTCTTCACAGTTGGAAGTCCGTTGCAAAAACATTAAAGACGAAAATTAAAAGTTAAAAACTTCAAGAACAAAAGAGAGAGTGTTTTCTTCTACTTCTACTACTACTACTTGCAGAAAATCGAGTTATGTCCTTATTACATCCAAAAGAGTTGATATATTGTTTTTAGTCTTCACAGCATTAAATGTCCTGGCAGGTACTATGGAGTAGGGGTGTGGCTGGTAGGTAGTAGGAAAGCTGCGATGTGACAGGGCACATCATCTCAGCAGCAGCAGCTTCAAGACTTCCTTCTTTTCCCTCCAATTTCTTTTCCAAGCTTCAACAATTGGAGAGTGGGCCTGGATATTTTCTTGACAATTTCGGCTCAAACGGCTCTGGCCCATTTACACTCTCCAACGTCCAGAAATTGGCCAAGCAGCACATAAATCTGCACAGCAGCATGTTTTCTTCTCCTCTAGCATTCCTTCCAAAAGTACCTCCATTATCTCCATATATGACCATTTCCTGCATAGAACACGAAGAAACCGCGCATAAAGTCCGGTAAAATGGAGCAACAAATCCGGGCTTATCAGTCTTTCTAAAATACTAGTACAATTTAACATACTTTATCATGCATGTACCAATTATAACTGATACATAAACATATACAAAATTATCCATAAGCATATTATAATTGGTGCATCAACGTATACAGAATTATGCATACTAGAACAGCACCCGTGCTATGCACGAAAAAAATATATTATAAATTCGGTATAAACTAAAATTTCTTGAATAATATATATATATTATATCATGTATATTATAGTTCAGAATACTAAATTAATATGTAAAAACAATTTAATTTGATGGTTTATATTAACTTTGAGAATCATGCTAATATGATTATTCAAAAATTAAGTAGAATATATACACATGATTACATATTACAATATATTTTAAAATATCTTGTTGATCTGATAAAAAGAATGTCACTCATCTTATCTTATAGACCATTGGAATAAGCTAAGAATATTGTGACTGGAACAAAAAAATATAAAATGTAAGATTACGGTATTTAGAGTTAAGTATATGTATTGTTTGTAAGAATTGAACCTCATCATCATCAAACATGTCTTCAATTTTTTTATGTTGCACACTCATTCAACAGAATCATCATCTAATTCTTCTGTAGTTATTTGCGATATCGTACTACATTTAGCATCCACGTCAAATTTGTGGACAAACTTTAAAAAAAATACAAAAATTCACTTTGAATCATTTGCTAGAGAAATCAGTTTAGTATATATTCTTTATGGAGGCAATTTACCTATTTATGAAGTAAGCAACTTTATCTAACTTAGCATTCAATAGTAACTTCGTAGCATAGAAAGACATTGATAATTTTTCTGTCACCTAGATATTAAAAAATATTCTTCTCAAAGAGTGCCACTATGAAAATCAATATTTATATATGTAGTAAATTAACTTCGAAAAATTTATCGACATATTCTTCCCAAAGAGTGCAAGTTAAAGATGTCCCCCCTACATATGAATTGCAACATTATTAATGAGAAATATATTGATAGATTTTTTTTAACAAAATCTAAAATTAATAATATTAAAATTAAAATTGACACTTAGTTAATGCAAGCAAAACTTTTTTTTTGAAATTGAGAAATATGTTCTCTCCTCCTAAAACATTTGAATATGAATTCAATGCAATATGGGTTACTTAAAATATTAAACTGATACTGAATGAGACATACCTCTGCATCGTGGAAAACACACTTTATACTTGATACATCTTTTTTGTTGAATGAAGGGATCTTGTATGCGCGAATCAGTCGAAGTTTCATCGCAAATGACTCGTTGTATTCATCCAACTCCTCAATTATGGACCAAATATTAGGCATTTTGTACTTCCAAATTTTTTTTTCTTTCAAATATGTGAGAGTTTTAAAATGGCGTGAAAGATTTTAGACTATGACTTATTATATATGTGAGGGTAAATATATAAAGATATAATACAATCTAATTTATTCCTTAAAATTATTAACATATAATTTTAATATATAATTAACCTTTTTTAACATCATTATGCGTAAATTGAGGAGCAGTTATTCAACATAAAACTTTTAAAAATTAATAGATTTGAAATTGATTTATTGTGCTTTGAATTTCTTTAATTATATTTTATAAAATATTAGATTTAGCATGATTGGGCGATATAATCTAGTGTAATTTGTTCCGTAAAATTATTAACATATAATTTTTATATATAATTAACATTTTTTAACATCATTATGCGTAAATTGAGGAGCAGTTATTCAACATAAACTTTTAAAAATTAATAGATTTGAAATTGATTTATCATATAAAGTTGTGCTTTGAATTTCTTTAATTATATTTTATAAATATTTTATATATTAGATTTTATATAATTATATAAAATATTAGATTTAATTATATTTCTTTAATTGAGTTCAATTGAATTGAAATTTAAATTGATTTGGAATTGAAATCATTCGGTTTTTATATATATAAGATAAGATGCATGTTATAATTGATGCATTCAACGTATTACAATTCGAAATATATTAAAAATATATAAAATTAAATGGCTTAAAAATATTGTACTACAGATTAAATGGATAATTAAATTACTATAAAAAAATACAAAAGAAAATGTAATCTCTATTTTATTTTAAGCAATATAAATACAAAATTTAGGAAAGTAAATAATTGTAACAGTTTTGCGGATATTATTACATTAAATACAAAATTTAGGAAAGTAAATAATTGTAACTTACCATAAATTAAAAATATTGTACTACGAGATTAAGGGGTGTTTGCAAATGCTTATAATTTTAAGCACTTAACCGCTTATTGGTAGCATAAATAGTTTTTTGGTGTTTGGTAAATCTGTTTACTGCAGCAGCTTCTCTAAAATTAAGCAACTAAACTGTTTAATTAAGCAGTTTTTTTTAAGCATCTATTGAGATGCTTTTGAGTGCTTAAAGCACCATAATTTCTGAAAAGACCAAATATATCTGCTTTTTATTATTGATAGCAAAAACTAAGTGCTTTTGCTTAAATACAATTATTTTCAACTTTAAGTAAAAATAAATAAAAAGTGCTTATGATAAGCAATTGCAAACACCCACTAAATGGATAATTAAATTACTATAAAAAAATACTAAAGAAAATGTAATCTCTATTTTATTTTAAGCCATATAAATACAAAATTTAGGAAAGTAAATAATTTTAACAGTTTTGAAAATATTATTAAATTAAATACAAATTAACTTACCATAACAAGTAATCATATCCCATAATTAATGCAATTGCTTTTAAATCCTAAATTGTGAATTACAATAGAGCCGTTTTAAGATTTATTACAATTAATATTTATACTAAATTAGTTTTTGAAAAAAATAAAATGCTACAAATTTATTAATACAGTTTAGCTAAAAAAGAAAATAAATGAATAGTCCATTTTTACTTTCGAAAAATAATTAATGATATTATTAATTTTATTATTGAAAATAGGAAATTGAAAAGATCATATTAACTTATTACTATAAAATAAAATAAAAAATAGAAACAACGTTAAAAATCATTATGAATACTCGGAGTAAAAATAGGAAAATGAAAATACTGTTACCTTATTATAAAAAATAAAAAATAAAAATAGAAAACTTTTTTGTTCATTCATGCGTGTGATTATGCACGAGTATAAATTACAGCAGTTATACGTTGAGAAAACAAATCATTAATTCTCAAAATTAAACATGATGCTCGAAACAATTGTGATTTGCTACTTAGCTCTGATTTCTTGTACGTATGCGAAGAGAATCGATGGGTTGACTGTGGATATGATCCACAGAGACTCTCCCCAGTCTCCTTTGTACGACCCCAACGTAACGCCTTCCGTACGCTTCTTACGATCGCATAGCTGCGCCTAGGGGTGTTTGGTGCGGTATACCGTACTATTTTTCTAATACCGCATACCGTACCGATAAGGGTCGGTATGGAAAAAAAGTATACCGTTACCATGCCGATCATTTCGGTATACCGTAGTTCAGTATACCAAAAGTTCGGTATGGCAAATCTCATACCGTTGTCATACCGCTCTTTCGGTATACCGTCATGCACTTCGATATCTTGAAAAATCAAGGTTTACCGAATATTTAACAGTATACCGAAAACTTAATCTATATTTTTTTATAAAATCCAAGACAGTGATTAATATTATTTTCTAATAAAATTAATTGATCTATCTATTTTGTATGAATTTGTTAATATTACGGGTTAATGTTTATAAAGTTGAAAAATATTTTTTTTTATCCATTTCATGATTTAATAGATAAATAATGTGACTTTATGTCAAATAAAGTTATGTCATTTAAGTGAATTTATGATATAACATTAAGATTGTTTGATATTAGTGACATATTTGTAACAACCCCTGTTCAAAACTTGTAACCAACATTTTTGCACTCTTTTCTATAAGATATATGTGGTATGAACTTCGGTATGCGGTATGCCTCGGTATGAAAAATCTCATACCGTTATCGTACCAAAAAAACTTCGGTACGCTATGATACCGCACCGAAAATTACGATATACCAAAAATTCGATATCTTCGGTATTTTTTCGATACGGTATGTGCGGTATACCGATTTTTCGGTATACCGTAACACCCGAAGACATCTTACAAAACAAGAATGTTGTGTCAACGTTGGCCCCTGACGATGCCGAATATCTGATACGATTCTTGGTGGGAAGTCCAAAGCAGCAGGAGGTTGTGACGATGATCGACACGGGTTCCGACCTCATATGGAGGGAGTGCAAGCCCCGCAGAGATTGCCTCCATCAAGCAACGCCAACTTTTGACCCGGATATCTCCGAAACATACTTAACCGTCCCTGCGACACTAAAATCTGCCGGGAGTTTTTTAATCCCGTATCTATGTGCAATGGAAAAAGCGACACTTGCGGTTTCAATATTTCATACGAAGACAATTCATACGCCACAGGGCGAGTTCGCGTCCGACACCTTCACCTTCAACTCAACTACCCCAAACACGAAGACCGAGTCTTTCCTTATCCCGTTTGGATGCGCAACCGAAACCACAATGCTTCCAGCAAATTTGCGGGCATCGCGGGACTTGACGATACACGATACTCATTGGTTAACCAACTAGGTTATGACAAATTCTCCTCTTGTTTGGTCGAAGCATAAGCCCTAAAGTCTCGAAGCCGCACTTCGGTGCCGGCGCCGACATTGTTGGAGGATCGGTTAGTCGAACGACCATCGGTCGGGGAAATCAGGGCTCTTACTGTGAAGTAGTATCAGTTTTTATATATTTTCAAAAAAATTTAGGCCGAGTGACTAGTGAAGTCTGGGCTCCAAAACTTTACAATGTAAACACAAATACGGCATATCAATAATCACAAAAACAACATCCGAATTTAATATTGATCTCATATTGCTGCAAATATCTGCAAAAAGCACATAAAACCTACAAAGATTAGGAACTTGCCATAAGAATAGGATCCAAATAAGGGCTATCAACAAGTTCGAGCATATATCAAAACGACACAAGTGTCTTTGCCCGAGCCTAGAAATATGGCCACGCCTCGCGGAAGAAGCTCACGAAAAGCTCATCCCTAACAAAGACCTTGCTCGCTTCTATTCCAGCGGTTTCATCCATAAAGCAGAGGTTTTAGTACATGTCCGATAAGTTTTTGTTTTAGACATATACCACAAGAGGGATAATAATAATCCAGTCCACGAGAGAGCGAAGGCGGAGAGAAAAGAAAGAGAGGCGAGAGAGTGGTAGAGAATGAAATCTGAGGCAAGAGCGAAAGAAATTCTAAGGTTTAATTTATTTTTTTAATAGTAGTCAATCGGGTCAAACGAGTTATAATTGAATAATTGGATAATGTTGTCTCTACATCATGATGCACACTAATTCATTAAATCGCCCACATGGTTAAAAAATAATTTGGAGTGGCGTATATGAGCACACAAAAATAGAGTGGATTTTAGTGTACTACTACTTTTCAAAACAAGTATTCACAAATTATTACTGTCAAAATAATAATTTTCTTGACTTCTCCCCTACAAAATATTTTTCAATCAACTCTACCTTTGATATACTCCCTACGTTCTAATTATCTTGTGCACTTTGATTTTTGCATGGTTTTTAATGAGAGTTGTTAGTAGAGTGTAGAGTTGCAAAAAATTGTGAGTCTTATGTGTACTAATTTGTCATATTAATTAGAAATTTGACATTTTATTTGGGACATTTCAAAAAGGAAAAGTGGACAAAATAATTGGGAGGGAGGAAGTATAATTTTTCAATAAATAACTGTTTTCAAATATATGAAAAGCAAGTCATTTTAAAGTAAGTTATTTTCAAAAGCTTTTTTAATATGACTTGATTTAAATTGGTTAAATTTTAGAAAATATAAATTTAATTAAAATTTTATTCGTTGTTAAGTTAAGGAGCGTATTCTTAAAATATTAATCGATGGTTAGCCAATTAGCGTTAATTTAAGCTCTAGATGCATAACAACTATTGCAAACCTCTAGTTTATAAGCTAACTACACCACTTGGTTTCCTCATATTTCGATGTGGGTGAGTATGGGGTGAGTGAGAAATCGATGTCACATGTGCCCAGTTCCCACAAGAGCCACAACTACAAAAGAAGACTTTGAACACGTGCCACATCGGAAACATGAAAGCTAGTGGAGAAGAAGGAGAATATAAATAGATATCCGTACTTACTTCTTGCACTAGCTAAATCGTGAAGCTCTTGCTTATAGTATCTTTCTAATATAATATTTCCTCCATCTCATAAATAATATCTTGTTTTCTTTTTGTAGCTGTCTCATAAAAAGTGTGTTTCTAAAAAAATAAAAATATATGGACCAAAATCAACAATTCAAAAATCAAACAATATACACCACACAACACAAAAAAAAATTCCACTTAACATTCATGAAATTTAAAAAATATAGTTCGAACTAATCTTAAAATGGATTATGCGTCTGTTATCATGCTAACTGAAGCCGAAAATGGTTGGTTTATGGTTAATCGAATAACTGAGCGGTTTTCTATGTGGTTATTACAGTAGATCCTCCATAATTTAATACTAGGTAAATTAATAAGCTTTTTAAGATAATATTTTTTCCGGTCCTGATTCGAGTCAGTGTAAAAAATCATCAAATTCGATAAGATAATAAAATAATAATTTTTAAAAAACTTCAATATAAATATATAGTACTGTCAATATCACAAATTAATAATCACTTATTTTAATATATGTATGTATGGCTCCTTCAATCATTGCATGTTTGGTTAGTGAACAAGTAAATGTGTATAAGTTGAATTATGTGTAGTTAATTATAATGAATTTACTATTAATAGTATTAGTGTATAATAACAGGTTAATTAATACATATGTATCATTATTAATTGAATACATGCACTTATTATACTACGTCTTCTAAGGAGGATAAATATAAGTATACTGTAAATAGGGGTATGTTTCATATAGGAATCAAGTCTCAAATAAGAATTAATAACTATTATAGAGCATTGATTTATATTTAATCAACGGTTGAACTTACTTTAAAAATATTAATTTTTTATTGATTTTCTATTATTAAAGGGTAAATTCGTACAAGATTTTATACATGAAATCAGAATTTGCACAAAAAATGGAAACTACTTATTATATTCTAATCTAACTTATTAACAAATCTTAATTAAAAAGGAACCGTACGTAATAATTTGAAGAGACAATATTGACTAATTATAATAAATATTTATTCAGACGCATAAATAAATGATTGAATTGGAAAATTTAATAACATTAAAAAAAAATTGTATGAGTAATTTCGCCTCTTAAGTTACGCATCATTTTATTTCTGTATATGTATTAAAATTAATTTATTAACACATTTGAATAATAACGTTTATGCATAATTTTATATATGTGCATGCATTAATTTGGTTGTTACAATTATACTGTCATCTGGTTTTCTACAAGATAAATTGGACAAATTGTCCCAATATTTGCTAGTTTAAATAAATTGGTTCCTAATCTTTTTTTTAGTTGATTGGTCATTCTATTAAATTTTAAGTTAGTCAACTGTTAGTTATAGAGGTATTTACAGAATAAAAGTTTTAGAACCAATTCATCCAATCTTTAAATTACATTAGAACTTTTTTTAAAAAATATTTTTTAAAATTAAAATATTTTTCAAGAAAAAATTATTAAATGATTAATTTTTTTCAAATAATTTTTTTGAAAAAAATAATTTTATTTTCAAATAAATTTTTTGGTAACGAAAAATATTAATTAAAAACCTTAAATAAAAAATAATTAAAAATAAAAAATTAACTAAATCTAGATTAACTATTAAATCTAGATGGGAAATCACAAATTCTTCTTATCTTTGAGCTTTGTCTGTACAAAGTGCGGCAAAAGCTTCCCTTTGCAAACCAACATGGAATCCTTAAGAAGTTTCCATATTCCATCCTTGAATCTGTTCTCATACTTTTCTTTGTAAAGGATATTAACTGCAATTAAGTTGCGGCGCAATTCTGGAATATGTCTCACATTCTTCAGCGTCAGTGTGCATCCCAAATCAGTTTCAATAGTTACATCACCAATTCCAAGGACTGGAGCAACACTCTTATTTCCTATATATAACTGGCCAAAGTCTCCAGCTCGATAGCTCGTGAAGATCTCTCTCTTCGGACTACAATGATGAGAAGCTCCTGAGTCTACTACCCATTCAACATTCTCATCCTCCACATGGTAACATATATCAGTAATACTTACTGCAACCTTATCCTCTTCTTCGTGGCATCTGTGTGTAACAATGTTTGATGAATTTGCATCATCTGAACTTTTCTGATGTTGCTCATTTTGTTCTTTCTTCAGTAGTCTGCAATTTCTTTTTATGTGATTTGCTCCACCACAATGATAACACTTGATTCTTTCCCTTGACTTGGATCTCTCTTTTGGTTTCCCATGTCATTTGGGTCCTCTACTCTTGCTTCTACCTCTGTCTTTGTCTTTCTCTTGGTTCTCTGTCATTAAAACTTGAGAAGAACTCGTTCCACTTTGCTTTCTTCTCGTCTCTTCATTGAACATGCTCTCTTTGACAATGTTCAATGATAACTTCCCATTAGGAGCTGTGTTACTAAGTGTAATCACCATCGTCTCCCAGCTATCCGGCAAAGAACTCAAAAGAAATAAAGCTTGTATTTCATCATCAAATACAATCTCCATGGTAGAAAGCTGATTCACCAAATCTTGAAATATATTCAAGTGCTCCGCTACTGAATTTCCATCTTTGTATTTCAGATTCACCAATCTTCTAATCACAAAAGCTTTGTTTTGTGCATTTTTTCTTTCATAAAGCTCTTGAAGCTTTGTCCACAGAACACTTGGATCTGTCTCCTTAGCTACATGATGGAATACGCTCAAGTCAACCCATTGGCGTATTGTACCAATAATTTTTCTCCCAAGCTTCGTCCAATCCGCATCAGATGTCTCTTTGGGTTTAGATTTTAAACCCTCCACCGGATCATATAAATCTTTGCAGTAAAGCAAATCCTCCATCATGGGCTTCCATATTGAATAATTCTCAGAAGTTAATTTAATCATAGACCCACTGCTCCCTTCCATATTTTCTGCAATAACCTTGCTCTGATACCAATGTAGTGTATTTAAACACAATCCGAAAATATGGGCAATATATAAATGCGGAATAAATCAAGCAAATTAACACCGAGAATTTTACGTGAAAACCCCCTCAAATTAAGGGTAAAAACCACGGGACTCTTGTCCAGAAAAACTCCACTATGTAATTCCAATTACACAGTTTTTCTCCCTATCACAAGTAGGGGAATCACCAAACAATATCACCAAGGAAACAACAACAATCTTCTAAGAATTACAAATTCTTAGGAACAAAATAAGGAGGAAGGATAAACTTTCTCGTGAAAGCTCCGAAGAAGATTTACAAGAATCTAATCGGATCAAATCGAAGAGCTCGCTTCCCAGAATCAACCTCCGAAATTTCGGACCAATCGGAGAAGTCATTGGATGGCAAAATCACAAATTCTTCTTCTCTCTTTTCTATCTTTCTCTCTTTCTCCTCTCTCTGTTTTCCTTCGTCTTCCGTCTCGTTTCCTCTCTGACTCAAAATTGCTTACCGACTCAATTCTTATAATTCACGTCCGACTCTTCTCTTTAATAAGAGAAGTCAACAAAACATCACATGGGCCAATTCTATTTAATTCAATAGTGGGCTAAGGAATTTAATCATAATGAGCCAATTAATTTTTTTTGGGCTCAATTCCAATAGTCCGGGCTCCAAGACTTTACAATATTAACACAAATGCGGCATATCAATAATCACAAAAACAACATCCGAATTTAATATTGATCTCATATTGCTGCAAATATCTGCAAAAATCACATAAAACCTACAAAATTAGGAACTTGCCATAAGAATAGGATCCAAATAAGGGCTATCAACAACTTCAGCAGATATCAAAACGACGCAAGTGCTGCCTCCATGAGCCTGGAAATACGGCCACGCCTCTCGGAAGAAGCTCACGAAAAGCTCATCCCTAACAGCACTGCTCGCTTCTATTCCAGCGGTTTCATCCATAAAGCAGAGGTTTTAGTACATGTCCGATAAGTTTTTGTTTTAGACATATACCACAAGAGGGATAATAATAATCCAGTCCACGGGAGAGCAGAGGCGGAGAGAAAAGAAAGAGAGTCGAGAGAGGGGTAGAGAATGAAATCTGAGGCGAGAGCGAAAAAAATTCTAAGGTTGAATTTTTTTTTTTTCATAGTAGTCAATTAGGTCAAACGAGTTAATTGAATAATTGGATAATGTTGTGCCTACATCATGATGCACACTAATCCATTAAATCGCATGTACATGGTTAATTGAATAATTGTAGTCAATTAGTTTTTTATTAAATTTTTTTTTTTTAAAGTAGTCAATCGGATCAAACGAGTTAATTGAATAATTGGATAATGTTGTGCCTACATCATGATGCATACTAATCCATTAAATCGCCTTGTACATGGTTAAAAAATAATTTGGAGTGACATATTTAAGCACACAAAAATAGAGTGAATTTTAGTGTACTACAATATTTTTTACAATTATTCACAAATTATTACTTTGTCAAAATAATAATTTTCTAGACTTCTCCCCTAAAAATATTTTTCAATCAACTCTACCTTGTGCACTTTATCTTGTGCACTTCTCCCCAACGTTTTAATTATCTTGTGCATTTTTTTATTTTTGTACGGTTTTCAATGAGAGTTGTTAGCGAGAGTAGAATTGCAAAAAATTGTGAGTTTTAGGTGTACTAATTTGTCATCTTTAGAAAGTTGACATTTTATTTGGGACATTTCAAAATGGAAAAGTGGACAAAATAATTGGGAGGGAGGAAGTATAATTTTTCAATAAATAATTGTTTTCAAATATATGAAAAGCAAGTCAATTTAAAGTAAGTTATTTTCAAAAGCTTTTTCAATATGACTTGATTTAAATTGGTTAAATTTTAGGAAAAATAAATTTAATTAAAATTTTATTCGTTGTTAAGGAGCGTATTCTTAAAATATTAATCGATGGTTAGCCAATTAGCGTTAATTTAAGCTCTAGATGCCTAACAACTATTCCAAACCTCTAGTTTATAAGCTGACTACATTACTACACCACTTGGTTTCCTCATATTTCGATGTGGGTGAGTCTGGGAGAAGTGAGAAATCGATGTCACATGTGCCCAGTTCCCACAAGGGCCACAACTACAAAAGAAGACTTTGCACACGTGCCACATCGGAAACATGAAAGCTAGTGGAGAAGAAGGAGAATATAAATATATATCCGTACTTACTTCTTGCACTAGCTAAATCGTGAAGCTCTTGCTTATAGTATCTTTTTAATATAATATTCCTTCCGTCTTGTAAACAATATCTTGTTTTCCTTTTTGAATTATTTCATAAAAAGTGTGTTTCTAAAAATAATAAAAAATGTATGGACCAAAATCAACAACTCAAAAATCAAGCAATATACATCACACAACACAAAAAATTCCAATTAACATTCATGAAATTTTAAAAATATAGTTCGAACTAATCTTAAAATGGATTATGCATCTGTTATCATGCTAACCGAAGCCAAAAATGGTTGGTTTATGGTTAATCGAATAACTGAGCGGTATTGTATGTGGTTAATACAGTAGATCCTCCATAATTTAATACTAGGTAAATTAATAATCTTTTTAAGATAATATTTTTTTCGGTCCTGACTCGGACCAGCGTAAAAAATCATCAAATTCGATAAAATAATAAAATAATAATTTTTAGAAAATTTCAAATATAAATATATGGTACTGTCTATATCACAAATTAATAATCATTTATTTTAATATATGTATGTTTGGCTCGTTCAATCATTGCATGTTTGGTTAGTGAACAAGTAAATGTGTATAAGTTGAATTATTTGTGGTTAATTATAATGAATTTACTATTAATAGTATTAGTGTATAATAGTAAGTTAATACGTATGTATCATTATTAATTGAATACATGCACCTATTATACTACGTCTTCCTAAGGAGGATAAATATAAGTATACTATAACTAAGGTATGTTACATATAGGAATCAAGTCTCAAATAAGATTTAATAATTATTATAGAACATTGATTTATATTCAATCAACGGTTTTCTATTGATTTTCTATTATTAAAGGGTAAATTTGTACTAGATTTTATATATGAAATCAGAATTTGCACAAAAAATGGAACTACTTAATATATTCTAATCTAACTTATTAACAAATCTTAATTAAAAAGGAACCGTGCGTAATTATTTGAAGAGACAATATTGACTAATTATGATTATTATTTATTCAGACGCATAAATAAATGATTGAATTGGACAATTTAATAGCATTAAAAAAAATTGTATGAGTAATTTCGCCTCTTAAGTTATGCATCATTTTATTTATGTATATGTATTAAAATTAATTTATTAACACATTTGAATAATAAAGTTTATGCATAATTTTATATATGTGCATGCATTAATTTGGTTGTTACAATTATATTGCCATCTAGTTTTCTACAAGATAAATTGGACAAATTGTCCCAATATTTGCTAGTTTAGATAAATTGGTTTCTAATCTTTTTAAGTTAGTCAACTGTTAGTTATAAAGGTATTTACGGAATAAAAGTTTCAGAACCAATTCATCAAATCTTTAAATTACATTAGAACTTTTTTTTTAAAAAAATATTTTTTAAAATTAAAATATTTTTCAAGAAAAAATTATTAAATGATTAATTTTTTTCGAATAATTTTTTTGAAAAAAATAATAATTTTATTTTCAAATAAATTTTTTGGTAACGAAAAATATTAATTAAAAACCTTAAATAAAAAATAATTAAAGATAAAAAAAATTCACTAAATCTAGATTAACAATTAATTTTGTGTCTCACGGTGGATGAGGGGAGCGGGTTGACAATGCGGTTAGGAAAGGTGTTATGTTCTTCAAAGTCGAAGATATCTTCGGAGAGGAGCAGCTGGACGAATTGGAGGTGGGAGGCTCCTCTCTGTTGACATTTTCGACCTAGAAGAACATAACACCTTCCCCTACCGCATTGTCAACCTGCTTCCCTCCTCCACCGTGAGACGCAAAATTATTAGTTAATCTAAATTTAGTTAATTTCTTATTTAAATTTCAATTGAATTGAAATTGATTTGGAATTACACATTCGGTTTTTATATATATATAAAATGATATTTACAATGTAAATAAAATTTATGCTTTAAGTATTAATACGTCACACATAAAAATTACTTTTGTATGTATTACGTCACACTTTTTATTTTTCTCAATATGCGAAAGAAAGGCAAGTCAGTTTTCACCTTGATTTGATTATTAAAAAAATTAATAATAATTAAACATTAAAGTATGAATTTGGGATGAAAAAAGGGTAATAGTTAAAAAGCCTTATTTAGCATTTTATTGTGAGAACAATAGAAAATTGCAAGTGAAAAGTAACGATAGCTACAGATAGTGAGATTATGCATGACATATGTATTAGACTATTAGTTACACGAATTTTACGAAAAATATTAAAATATATAATTTTAAAATCGAGTTATTATTATTAAAAAGAAATAAAATATCGTAAATTCTTATTTAAATATTTGGTTTTTCCTACATTAAATAATTTTAGGAGATTTAAAATTAAAACCAAACTACTGCCGCACACAAAATTTATCTTTTTATTGGATTTTTAATTATTTTTTAAAATCGTATAAACTAATTGAATTCCTCCACTGAAATTGCCGCACTCTCCATTTTTCGTCCATTTTTTCCCTCTTCTCTCTCTCTCAACACTAGCGTCTCCATACCCATTGCTCTCACACCTCCTTTCTCCCTCTTCTCTCTTCTCTCCATCTCCGCAACTGACCGACTGACCGCCTCTATTTCGCAGGCTTGCTCGGCGACCAATTGTATGAAGATGCTCATAGATTGAATTTGTAAAACACAACGTAATTATATATAGTTTATAAATAAATTTTTCCTAGTATAATATATTTATGAATTAGATGAATTAGGGACCGAATGCAAATCTGAAATTTTTTTCTCCGTCTCTTCTCTTGAAGGTTTTCTGGAATTTATTTGAAGTCCCGTTATATGAAGTAAGACTTTTCATTCGTCACAATGTTATAACTGATCGTGTAAGAGTCATATGATTATATTGAAATATATATATTAGATAAATACATTCAACAGAGACACGTTTCTTTGATTATCTCTTTCTAGCATCTTTTAGTTTTCCGAGTTTATCCATGAACTATGTATTCCTACAAAATTGATCAATGAGTTTATCCATGAACTACGTTTCTTGACTTTCAGAATCTATTTCTCTCTCTCTAACTAATTCTGTCTTTACTTTCTTTTTTTGAGAAACACTAATAATCATATGGAGTAATGAAGGTGAAGTTATAGTGTTGTGAAAGAAAAAAACCTTGGAAATTAAAGCGAGAGATGAGGTGAGGAGAGCAGCAATTGGTGAGAAATTACGTCTTTTCCCGTGCTTCCCATTATGCCCCTCCCTCCTTATCTACCACTCGCTACAGCTGTCACGCACGTATGACTTTGATTCTCTTCTTCCGAGCTGGGATTCAAACAAGTGGGCGGCTCGTCGAGGGTGTTTTGGGATTTCCCGATCAAAAGTAAAAAGAGACAGTTAATAGCATTTGGAATTGGAATATGTAGCTAATTAATTGTTTGATATTGTTAATCGAATCATTTCAAAATATTACTCTTAAAAAATTCTTGTAAACAAATTAATAGATTTGAAATTGATTGATGTTATAAAGGAGTCAATTTCCAAAATAGATTTTCAAAAAACTTATTTACCAAAATAATCTTCTTTAAAACTTATTTGCCAAATTAGTTTCCTCTATAAAGTTATTTCTCAAACTAATTTCCAATATACCACATAAGCATCTATGTGGATATCAAATATTTTATTTTAAAAGTTCATATTTTTTAACTTTTTAATTAAAAAATGATTGAAAAGTGAAAACTAATAACAAAGTTTTAGTTAATGAAAAATACATAAATTAATCAAATATAAACATAATATTTTTAGTTAGATATACGTTTCAATTTTTATTTGTTCATCCTTATGAATAAATATATATATATATATATATATATATATATATATATATATATATATAAACTTAATTAAAACATTCCCATAAACTTAATTTATATTCAATTAAAAGTTTTTTTTCAAAATGTCATTATCTGACATGGATTTTTTTTTTTTTTGCCAAGAGTCAAAATGAACAAAATATATTTTAAATTTATTTTTAAAAAGCGTTTATTGAAGAAAAGACTTTTTCTCTTTTGGCTTAAAAAATAATTATTTTTTATGATAAAAACTTAATAGATACTATATTGTTAAACAATCCAAATAAGCAAGCCAAATTAAATTGTCAATTGTTTGTTTCGTATATTTACAAATATGTATAAATTAAAGTAAATGCATCAATTTTCTAATGATATTAATAATTTTTTGCACTCATTAATTTTCTAAATTTAAATTATTAATTTAAGTATGTTTACATTAATGAAAAAAACTATTATCAGTTGTCATTTTCTAAATTTAAATTACTAATTTAAGCATGTTTACATTAATCAAAAAACTATTATTAGTTGTCATTTTCCTATTTAAAAATTTAAAAATAAAATACTTAATATTCACATAGATAATTATGTGGCATAGATAGGATTAGTTTGGATGTGTAGATTTATAGAAAAGATTAATTTGGGAAATAAATTTTATAAAAGATTAGTTTGGGAAATAAATTTTTTGATAAGACTATTTTAGCAATTTGCTCGTTATAAAGTTGTGCTTTGAATTTATTAAATTATATTTTATAAAATATTATATTTAGCGTGATTGGGCGTAAAATGAAGGATATTTTCATAATATTATTTGAAAAAAAAAATCATTCTAAACAAATGAACGGATTATAAATCGATTTATTAGCTGTAACATGATTTCTGAATCTTAAAATGTTAAACATTCTAAAATATTAATCTTAAAATGTTAAACATTCTAAAATATTATCATGATTGGGCGTAAATTGAAGGACATAATCTTACTTTAAAAATAAATAATCCTTCTAAACAAATGAACCTTTAGAAATAGATTGATTTGTTGTAAAATATTATTTCCTGACTAGACTAGCTAAATGTTTAAGTAAAACGAAATAAAATCAAATTAGGAAGTAATTATTTTAAGATTAGATAGTAATTGAACTTATTACTATAAAATAAAATAAAAAATAGAAACAACGTTAAAAATCATTATGAATACTCGGAATAAAAATAGGAAAATGAAAAGACTGTTACCTTATTATAAAAAAAATAAAAATAAAAATAGAAGCCTTTTTTTCATTCATGCGTGTGATTATAAATTAATACAAATTACAGCAGTTATACGTAGAAAACACAAATCAAAATTAAACATGATGCTCGAAACAATTGTGATTTGCTACTTAGCTCTGATTTCTTGTACGTATGCGAAGAGAATCGATGGGTTGACCGTCGATCTGATCCACAGAGACTCTCTCCAGTCTCCTTTGTACGACCCCAACGAAACGCCTTCCGTACGCTTCTTACGATCGCATAGCCGCGCCGAACGTTTGAGCGAAGACATCTTACAAAACAAGAATGCAGTGTCAACGTTGGTCCCCGGCGATGCCCAATATCTGATGCGATTGTTGGTGGGAAGTCCAAAGCAGCAGGAGGTTGTGATGATGATCGACACGGGTTCCGACCTCGTTTGGATGAAGTGCCAGTCCTGCAGATATTGCCGCCATAAAGCAGGGCCAACTTTTGATCCGTATCGCTCCGATACATACTTAACCGTCCCCTGCGACACTAAAATCTGCCGGGAGTTTTTGAATCCCGTGTCTATGTGCAATGGAAAAAGCGACACTTGCAGTTTCAATATTTCATACGAAGACAATTCATACGCCCTGGGCGAGTTCGCGTCCGACACCTTCACCTTCAACTCAACTACCCCAAACACGAAGACCGAGTCTTTCCCTATCCTGTTTGGATGCTCAACAGAAAACAGCATCGGCTCCCGCAAATTCGCGGGCATCGTGGGACTTGACGATACACGATACTCATTGGTTAACCAACTAGGTTATGACAAATTCTCCTACTGTTTGGTCAGAAGAATAAGCCCTAAAGTCTCGAAGCTGCACTTCGGTGCCGACGCCGACATTGTTGGAGGATTGGTTCGTCGAACACCCATCAGTCGGGGAAATCAGGGCTCTTACTATCTAAAGTTGGAGGCCTTCACCGTTGGACGTCTTAGGCTTGAGTACCCACAAGCTGCTTTTAGTTTGGGAAACATTCTCATCGACTCCGGAACACCATTAACATATCTCCAAAAAGACTTCTACAATAAATTTGAGCGTGCTATCAAGTCGCAGATCCAGGCCAGGGCGGTGCAAAACGTCGGAGGGTTTTGGCGACTGTGTTATATTGAGGATCAGTTTGATGAGATGCCGAAGATTACTGTTCATTTCAAGGATGCGGATGTGCCGTGGGGTCTGGTAAATACTTTCAATCAAGTTGCACAAGGTGGTGAGAAATATTTGTGCTTGGCTGTGTTTCCGCAGTCAAAATCAAGATATAGGGGCATCTATGGGAGCACAGCCCAGATTCATTTTAAGGTCATGTATGATATTAACGCCTACACCGTCTCGTTTAAGCCGCAACTATGTGGTTATGTTGATTCATTATGAACTCATAATTAAGAAGTTTTTGAATCAACTTATGGATTGATTTAGCTCGGTTATCTATTTCTCATTTTTAATTTTACTAATTTTATTTAATTTTACACGAAAAAAAAAAGTAGCAAGTTTTTGATTTATATATATACTGAATTATCTGAAGTAATTGTTGGTAATTCTGAAGGCCTAATTTTGATAAAAATAAAATAAAGTTAAGCCGCCCTGGTTGCAAGATTTATGATCCGAGCTTTTTGCCTCGAAACTTTGTGCAAGAATGAGCTGTTATTTAATTTCCTTAATTGATTAAGACTTATTGTAAAATACAGTAGTATCAGTTTTCATATATTTTCAAATATTTTTAGGCCGAGTGACTAGTGAAGTTTGGGCTCCAAAACTTTACAATATTAACACAAATACGGCATATCAATAATCACAAAAACAACATCCGAATTTAATATTGATCTCATATTGCTGCAAATGTCCGCAAAAAGCACATAAAACCTGCAAAGATTAGGAACTTGCCATGATAATAGGATCCAAATAAGGGCTATCAACAACTTCAGCAGATATCAAAACGACACAAGTGCTGCCTCCGTGAGCCTGGAAATACGGCCACGCCTCGCGGAAGAAGCTCACGAAAAGCTCATCCCTAACACCATTGCTCGCTTCTACCCCAGCAGTTTCAACCATAAAGCAGAGTAAGTACATGTCCGATAAGTTTTTGTTTTAGACCTATACCACAAGAGGGATAATAATAATTCAGTCCACAAGAGAGCGGAGGCGGAGAGAAGAGAGAGAGAGAAGCGAGAGAGAGAGGGGTAGAGAATGAGATCTGAGGCAAGAGCAAAAGAGAATCTAAGGTTTATTTTATTTTTTTTAATAGTAGTCAACTAGGTCAAACGGATTAAAATTAGGTAATTGGATCATGTTGTGTCTACATCATGATGCACACTAATCCATCTCTCTATGTAATCTGTACATGGTTAAAAAATTATTTGGAGTGATATATTTGAGCACACAAAAATAGAGTGAATTTTAGTGTACTACTACTTTTCAAAACAATTATTCACAAAATATTACTATCAAAATAATAATTTCCTCGACTTCTTCCCTAGAAAATATTTTTCGATCGACTCTACCTTTGATATACTCTCTATGTTCTAATTATTTTGTCAACTTTGATTTTAGTGTGTAGAGTTGTATAAAGTTGTAGATCTCACAAGAAAGTTATGTGTACTAATTTGTCATATTTAGAAAAATGACATTTTATTTGGGACATTCTATTATTGGAAAAGTGGATAAGAGAAATGTGAGGGAGGAAATATAATTTTTCAATAAGTAACTGTTTTCAAATATATGAAAAAGCAAGTCATTTTAAAGTAGGTTATTTTCAAAAGTTTTGCAATATGACTTGATTTAAATTTGTTAAATTTTAGAAAAAATAAATTTAATTAAAATTTGGCAAAAAAAAAATAAGTAATATCTATAGGTGTAGATGATAGATATGGTGTTACGTACTTACGTGGGTCATGCATGAGAGAAAATAGAAAATTTGGGAAAAGATTAAAAATGAGTGTTAAAAAAGGGAGAGATCTTTACAATAAAAAAAAATAAAAAAAAAAATAACTTCACTAGTTAGTTAAAAGTTTATACAACTCCCCACGTGTCATGATCATGCATTGAGGAAGAATTAGCACGGCTAACATAGGTAAAATTTGCGCAAGAATGAGTTGTTATTTAATTTTCTTAATTGATTAAGATTTATTGTGAAGTATAAGTAGTATCGGTCACCAAATATTTTCAAATGTTTTGACTAGTGAAGTCTGGACTCCAAGACTTTACAATAATAACACATAAATACGACATATCATTAATCACGTAAACAACATCCGAATTTAATATTGATGTCGTATTGCTGCTATGATTCCACCTATTAAACATCATGAATTAGTTATAATGTTAATTGTGGTATCTCCATCAAAAACTATTTAATATTTTTTAATAAAAGTATACATTCTTTCTTGACCACATCTTCTTCAAGTTTACAATACTTTAGAAATTCTGAAAATGAAACTATTAGCTATAAAAACAAACGGAATAATGTTATTTGTGTTGCAACCTCTATGCAAATTTTATGTATGAAAAGTAGTATCATTCCGGAGACCCAAATTTATAACCCATTTTCCAGTTCATTAACAAACAACACAAGTTGTTCTGTTTTCATTAGGATTGTCCCTTATATTAATAAAAAATATTAAAAAACGTAAAGAATCACAAGAAATATTAATTTACAATCCATAAGAAAATCGATGTCACATGTGCCCAGCATTTTGTGAATGATACACAAAGAGAGAAATCAATATTGACTATTGAAGCGTCCTCTAGGGATGGCATAGCGGTGAAGGTGGGTGGCCGGGACCGATAGGTCATGGGTTCAATTCCCACCTGGACACGCTATGTGTGAATCTGTCACCCTGTCACATTAAGGGTGGTTTAACTATTATGTGTGGTTTGCGGGGCTATTGCACGGGAGTGAGGTTTACCCCCGTGCGCACCAAAGGTAGCGGCTGCGGGTTCCTCGTCAACAAAAAAAACACGTCAACAAAAAAAAAATATTGGCTATTGAAGCCAACTTTTTAAAAATCCTTGTAAAGAAATTATAGATTCGAAATTGATTAATTTTATAAAGTTGTGATTTGAATTTCTTTAATTATATTTTATAAAATGTTATATTTAGCATGATTGGGCGGTATAATCTAGTCTAATTTATTCCTTAAAATTATTAACATATAATTTTTATATATAATTAACTTTTTTTAATATCATTATGCGTAAATTGAGGAGCAGTTATTCAACATAAAACTTTTAAAAATTAATAGATTTGAAATTGATTTATCATATAAAGTTGTGCTTTTAATTTCTTTAATTATATTTTATAAAATATTAGATTTAGCATGATTGGGCGAAAATCGAGGGATATTTAATATTAACAATTAATGGGCGTAATTTGAGAAACATTCTAAAATTATTTCATGATTGAGCATAAATTGAGGGACATAATCTTATATATTTACCCCTCAATTTAATGAAATCCCAATTGATTTTATTATATAATTAACCTTTTTTAACATCATTATGCATCAAAATAGAACTTTTAAAAATTAATAGAATTGAAATTGATTTCTCATATAAAGTTTGCTTTGAATTTCTATAATTATATTTTATAAAATATTAGATTTAGCATGATTGGGCGTAAATTGAGGGATATTTTCAAAATATTAATATTAACAATTAATTGATATAATTTGAGAAACATTCTAAAATTATTTCATGATTGAGCATAAACCGAGGGACATAATCTTATATATTTACCCATCAATTTAATGAAATTCCAATTGAATCTTATATATAAAAAATAAACCTTTCTTTCATTCATGCGTGTGATTATAAATGAGTATAAATTACAGCAGTTATACGTAGAAAAAACAAATCATTAAACATGATGCTCGAAACAATTGTGATTTGCTACTTAGCTCTGATTTCTTGTACAGCAGTTATGACTAATTCTCCTACTGTTTGGTCAGAAGCATAAGCCCTAAAGTCTCGAAGCTGCACTGATTTTCAAAAGTCTTGTACAGCAGTTATGACAAATAGCTCTGATTTTCAAAAGCTTTTTTAATATGACTTGATTTAAATTGGTTAAATTTTAGAAAATATAAATTTAATTAAAATTTTATTCGTTGTTAAGTTAAGGAGCGTATTCTTAAAATATTAATCGATGGTTAGCCAATTAGCGTTAATTTAAGCTCTAGATGCATAACAACTATTGCAAACCTCTAGTTTATAAGCTAACTACACCACTTGGTTTCCTCATATTTCGATGTGGGTGAGTATGGGGTGAGTGAGAAATCGATGTCACATGTGCCCAGTTCCCACAAGGGCCACAACTACAAAAGAAGACTTTGAACACGTGCCACATCGGAAACATGAAAGGTAGTGGAGAAGAAGGAGAATATAAATAGATATCCGTACTTCTTGCACTAGCTAAATCGTGAAGCTCTTGCTTATAGTATCTTTTTAATATAATATTTCCTCCATCTCATAAATAATATCTTGTTTTCTTTTTTGAGCTGTCTTTAAAAAAATTCCACTTAACATTCATGAAATTTTAAAAATATAGTTCGAACTAATCTTAAAATGGATTATGCGTCCGTTATCATGCTAACCGAAGCCGAAAATGGTTGGTTTATGGTTAATCGAATAACCGAGCGGTTTTCTATGTGGTTATTACAGTAGATCCTCCATAATTTAATACTAGATAAATTAATAAGCTTTTTTAAGATAATATTTTTTTTGTTCCTAATTCGAGTCGTGTAAAAAATCATCAAATTCGATAAGATAATAAAATAATAATTTTTAAAAAACTTCAATATAAATATATAGTAACTGTCAATATCACAAATTAATAATCACTTATTTTAATATATGTATGTATGGCTCGTTCAATCATTGCATGTTTGGTTAGTGAACAAGTAAATGTGTATAAGTTGAATTATGTGTGGTTAATTATAATGAATTTACTATTAATAGTATTAGTGTATAATAGTAAGTTAATGCATGTGTATCATTGTTAATTGAATACATGCACCTATTATACTAGGTCTTCCTAAGGAGGATAAATATAAGTATACTATAAGTAAGGTATGTTTCATATAGGAATCAAGTCTCAAATAAGATTTAATAATTATTATAGAACATTGATTTATATTCAATCAACGGTTTTCTATTGATTTTCTATTATTAAAGGGTAAATTTGTACAAGATTTTATACATGAAATCAGAATTTGCACAAAAAATGGAACTACTTAATATATTCTAATCTAACTTATTAACAAATCTTAATTAAAAAGGAACCGTGCGTAATTATTTGAAGAGACAATATTGACTAATTATGATTATTATTTATTCAGACGCATAAATAAATGATTGAATTGGACAATTTAATAACATTAAAAAAAATTGTATGAGTAGTTTCGCCTCTTAAGTTATGCATCATTTTATTTATGTATATGTATTAAAATTAATTTATTAACACATTTGAATAATAAAGTTTATGCATAATTTTATATATGTGCATGCATTAATTTGGTTGTTACAATTATATTGTCATCTGGTTTTCTACAAGATAAATTGGACAAATTGTCCCAATATTTGCTAGTTTAGATAAATTGGTTCCTAATCTTTTTTTTTAGTTTATTGGTCATTCTATTAAATTTTAAGTTAGTCAACTGTTAGTTATAGAGGTATTTACGGAATAAAAGTTTCAGAACCAATTCATCAAATCTTTAAATTACATTAGAACTTTTTTTAAAAAAAAATATTTTTTAAAATTAAAATATTTTTTCAAGAAAAAATTATTAAATGATTAATTTTTTCGAATAATTTTTTTTGTAAAAAAAAATAATTTTATTTTCAAATAATTTTTTTGGTAACGAAAAATATTAATTAAAAACCTTAAATAAAAAATAATTAAAGATAAGAAAATTCACTAAATCTAGATTAACTATTAATTTTGTGTCTCACGGTGAATGAGGGGGGCGGGTTGACAATGCGGTTAGGAAAGGTGTTATGTTCTTCAAAGTCGAAGATATCTTCGGAGAGGAGCAGCTGGACGAATTGGAGGTGGGAGGCTCCTCTCCGTTGACATTTTCGACCTAGAAGAACATAGCACCTTCCCCTACCGCATTGTCAACCTGCTTCCCTCCTCCACCGTGAGACGCAAAATTATTAGTTAATCTAAATTTAGTTAATTTCTTATTTAAATTTCAATTGAATTGAAATTGATTTGGAATTACACATTCGATTTATATATATATATAAGATGATATTTACAATGTAAATAAAATTTATGCTTAAAGTATTAGGAGAAGGACTTGTGTGCATCATGTTGCATGTGCAACATGATTTAATTTTTCAATTTTGACCCGGTTTGACTAGGGTTTAAAAAAAATTAAAATTTATTCTCCCTCCCACAACCGCCTCCCTCCCACTACCTCTCTCTCTCTCAGTAGCTTAGGACTCTCTCTCTCTCTCTCTCTCTCTCTCTCTCACCGTCCCTTCTCTTTCTCTCGACCATGGCTAGTACTATTCAAGTCCATTTGTAAGAAACTCATACGTTGCTATGGCGAGTAAGAATACCTGTATACACAGAGTTATATGGGTTCCACGTAATATAACTTTCTCTAGTTTTCCACCAAAAACCTCAACATCTGTTGTCAGTATAACATTTCGCGCAACTCGGTCGAGATTGTGCAGCTTTTTCTCTTCAGGCGTGAAGGCTGATTTTTCTTTAGGGATCTTAGCACCAGTCTGTGCTCCTACACCTCCCGCAGCAGCGAACTGAACGCTGTCAATCATGGGAATGATGGGTCCTATCTCAAGGACGTCCGTCATGCTGTCGTGCAGCGATGTGAGGTGTGCCTCCATTGTCACGCGCCATACCGTGAAGTTCTCTATCGAGAACATCGGCACCATCCGAATACCTGACATGTCAGACATTATGTGAATGAGTATAAGGATGAATGAAGAGATGCTTGTGCAGTGAAAACGTTTTCAAGGATCTGTTCGAGAGGACCAGTAGTACAGAACCGGCGATCAGAAGAACACCGAGGCTCTGATACCAATTGTTGGTCTGGAGACAATAGTCAGGTGTAGAGGGGGGGGTGAATACACCTGATCACAGTTTCTTTTTCTCAAACCGAAGGATAGCTAGGCTGTTGGTTACGACTGATGAACAGTGTCAAATAGTAACCTTCGATCACGGGTCAGAGTGTGTCAGCTACTGAGCTCTCCTACTGACTTTAGTCAGTCGTTGAAACTCAGTCGGAGACGTTGTGCGGATAAGTGTGGGGCCCGGAAATTCATCTCAGTTTGAAAATGTGTTTTCACAAGATAAATTCTTTTGCCTGTGCGC
This sequence comes from Lavandula angustifolia, assembly GCA_028984105.1. Lineage (NCBI taxonomy): Eukaryota > Viridiplantae > Streptophyta > Magnoliopsida > Lamiales > Lamiaceae > Lavandula > Lavandula angustifolia. The sequence continues at coordinate 31,095,659 of CM054810.1, read as the reverse complement.
TTTTAAAATACGTTTTATGCAAACATATGATTTTGAGCGGTTTGTATGATATGCAATAAAACAAGAATAACACAAGCGATATAACGTGGTTCGGATACGCAAGATCCTACGTCCACGGTCCTGACTTGGCAGGAGAACTTGTTGATTATTCTGAGCAAGTCTCAGCAAGGTATCTGTGCACTGGACAGATCCTTCTAAGTTATAGTTCTTAGCGACTTTACAATTCAAACCTAAGTTCGAAAGGGAGGGGATAATCTCCAACTAAGAAGGAGTTCTTACAATAAGAACAATTCACAAAAAGTGAACTCCTTCGAAATTCTAAGCTATAAATTTGGCAATGAGCTTAGTCTATAGAAGAAAAGGGATCTAAATACTCTAGAGAGAAGAACTACAAATATTCTATGAAAGCAAGTTCTTCTCTCGTATAATCTGTTGAGTTCGTTAGAGTGTTCTTGAGCTTGAGCTTTTTCCCTTATGAATCCCGTGCGTGGAGCTCGAATTTCTTCTCTATTTATAGTTGTGAGCGGCATATGTCCGTTGGAGAAGATGATGCCACGTGTCACAAGCTTCCAAAGAAAACGGCCATAATTTCGAATTGTTACGAAAGGCGCTTAATACCGTACATGAGAGCAACTTTAGTTGGTCGGAGCAGGTCAAAGCGTTGTCGGCGTCTCATTGGTCGAGGTTTGTGGTAGGTGAGAATGTGTCGAGATAGAGTTGACAATTCCACATCCTCGTATGATCTTCTGCCGAACTTCGAAAAGATGTTTACGACTGGTCGCTTTACGTCGGATACGATGGACTCAAGACGCAGTCTCTGTCTTCTTCGACCGAGTCGGGCCGACAAGCCGATAAGGCTCACAGTGGGTCACCGATGATCGCGAAGGTACTGAGCTTTGCATTATGTTCTTCTACTGATATCTTATCAGCTGATGGGCTGTCTCCTACTGAGGTGAAGATCAGCTGCTGGCTGAAGAACGCAAGCTCTTACATTGATGACGTGGGGTTCTGGAGAGTAACTTCGTCAGAAGATCAATCCAACAGTTTACCCCGTACAGGACTTAGACAAAAAGATAATCAAAATAAAATAAGTCTAACCTATACATCATCTAATCCTATCGACACACTATACTACTGATATCAGTTGGGTTTTGGGATCTTCAATTCCATAGTACTACTATGATTTCCCCAATATTCATTTAACCACTAGGCACCGAGTACCATCTACTGACTCATAACCCAACAGTTGTTGATGTTATTCTTGAGATTATATTTTAATGACTAAATAATTGAACGGTGGTTTCGTATAATATTAAAGTGACACTTTCCTTAATTATAATTGATACTTTTATTTATTACGATTGATACTTTGGGCAACATTTCTCATTATTATGCTTCATATTTTATTGTGTGATTATTGGATTAAAGTGACACTCGCTCATCATTGACACGCTCCGTTATCATAACTGATTCGCACAAGAGAGACAATTGACACTCTACTCTCTACTGTGAATTATGGCTTAAATAGACATTATGCTCATCATTGACACATTCTTTTATCTTGATTGACACGCACAACAGAGACAATTGGCACTCTGCTCTCTATTGTGAATTATGGCTTAAACATACACTCTGCTCATTGTTGACACGTTCTTTTGTCATTATTGTCACTCACATCGAGACAATTGACACTCGCTCCGATACTCGTGAATTATGGTTTAACCGGACACTCTCGCTTATCATTGACACGTTCTTTTGTTATGAGTGACACGCACAACAAAGATGACAATTGACACTCTACTCTCTATTATGAATTATGACCTAAACATACACTCTACTCATCATTGACACGTTCTTTTGTCATGATTGACACAAACAACGTAGACAATTGATACTTTTTTCATACACAAATGACACTTTTTTTCGAAACAAAATAATTGATAGTCAATAAATGATACTTTATTCAAATACAAATGATATTTTTGTTTTTTATGATTGACACTTTGGGTAAAAAACAAATGACACATTTATTCATTACAAATGACACGCCTTACTTATCAAAAAAAAATAAAAAAAATTGTTTGTTATGATTGACACTTTTGTTTGTTACAATTGATACTTTCGTATGCAAAGAGTGCACGTCCGTCCTTAAAATAAATGGGAAAAAACGTTAAAAAAATGAAAAAAAAGGAAAAAAAAATTATTTAAAATTTTTTTTTGTTGCGATTGACACTTTGTTTGTTACGATTGACACTTCCGTATGCAAAGAGTGACACGCCCGTCCTTAAAATAAAGAGAAAAAAAAACGTAAAAAAATAATAAAAAAATTTACAAATTTAAATAAAAAAATAAAAAAATGATTAATGATGTCATGCTGACATTAGCGGGTCAACACGGGTCAAAGCAGGTTAAAATTGGGTAATTGGATCATGTTGCATGTGCAACATGATGCACACAAGTTTTTGCCAAGTATTAATACGTCACACATAAAAATTACTTTTGTATGTATTACGTCACACTTTTTTATTTTTCTCAATATGCGAAAGAAAGGCAAGTCAGTTTTCACCTTGATTCGATTATTAAAAAAATTAATAATAATTTAAACATTAAAGTATGAATTTGTGATGAAAAAAGGGTAATAGTTAAAAAGCCTTATTTAGCATTTTATTGTGAGAACAATAGAAAATTGCAAGTGAAAACTAACGATAGCTACAGATAGTGAGATTATGCATAACATATGTATTAGACTATTAGTTACACGAATTTTACAAAAAAAATATTAAAATATATAATTTTAAAATCGAGTTATTATTATTAAAAAGAAATAAAATATCGTAAAATCTTATTTAAATATTTGGTTTTTCCTACATTAAATAATTTTAGGATATTTAAAATTAAAACCAAACTACTGCCGCACACAAAATTTATCTTTTTATTGGATTTTTAATTATTTTTTAAAATTGTATAAACTAATTGAATTCCTCCACTGAAATTGCCGCACTCTCCATTTTTCGTCCATTTTTTCCCTCTTCTCTCTCTCTCAACACTAGCGTCTCCATACCCATTGCTCGCACACCTCCTTTCTCCCTCTTCTCTCTTCTCTCCATCTCCGCAACTGACCGACTGACCGCCTCTATTTCGCAGGCTTGCTCGGCAACCAATTGGATTAAATAGACTAAATAAATCATATTATAGATTTAAGTACAAATAAATATCAAAATTCAAAGCCGTATGCAAGTAAACATTACAAAAATTCAAACTAAGACAATAAACAACTTAAAATCGTCAAGTTTCAACATATATTAATTGCATTTTGAATCTTTCTTTGAGAAGTTTTTCTCTCCCATCTTTTTTTCATTTATATTTATGTATTAATATTAATATTATCTAATAATTATGCATTTTTTTCGGGGGGGCTTTTTAGCCTAAAAACCCCGGGTTTTTTTAGCCCAAAGCCCATAGAGCCCGTGGTTTTTTTTGGGCGGGCTTTTTAAGCCCAAAGACACCTTCGGGCTTCTATTTTTAGAGCCCAACCCAACCCTTTTTTCGGTACACTGGGCCGGCCCATCGGGTCGGGCCCATTTTGCCGGCTCTAGATATACGTTTCAATTTTTATTTGTTCATCCTTATGAATAAATAAATAAATATATATATATATATATATAACTTAATTAAAACATTCCCATAAACTTAATTTATATTCAATTAAAAGTTTTTTTTCAAGATGTCATTATCTGACATGGATTTTTTTTTTTTTTTTGCCAAGGAGTCAAAATGAACAAAATCTATTTTAAATTTATTTTAAAAAAGCGTTTATTGAAGAAAAGACTTTTTCTCTTTTGGCTTAAAAAATAATTATTTTTTATGATAAAAACTTAATAGATACTATATTGTTAAACAATACAAATAAGCAAGCCAAATTAAATTGTCAATTGTTTGTTTCGTATATTTACAAATATGTATAAATTAAAGTAAATGCATCAATTTTCTAATGATATTAATTATTTTTTGCATTCATTAATTTTCTAAATTTAAATTATTAATTTAAGTATGTTTACATTAATGAAAAAAAACTATTATTAGTTGTCATTTTCTAAATTTAAATCACTAATTTAAGCATGTTTACATTAATGGAAAAAACTATTATTAGTTGTCATTTTCCTATTTAAAAATGTAAAAATAACATAAATTTAAAAATAAAATACTTAATATTCACATAGATAATTATGTGGCATAGATAGGATTAGTTTGGATGTGTAAATTTATAGAAAAGATTAATTTGGGAAATAAATTTTATAAAAGATTAGTTTGGGAAATAATTTTTTGATAAGACTATTTTGGCAATTTGCTCGTTATAAAGTTGTGCTTTGAATTTATTAAATTATATTTTATAAAATATTATATTTAGCATGATTGGGTGTAAAATGAAGGATATTTTCATAATATTATTTGAAAAAAAATCATTCTAAACAAATGAACGATTATATATCGATTTATTAGCTGTAACATGATTTCTGAATCTTAAAATGTTAAACATTCTAAAATATTATCATGATTGGGCGTAAATTGAGGGATATAATCTTACTTTAAAAATAAATAATCCTTCTAAACAAATGAGCCTTTAGAAATAGATTGATTTGTTGTAAAATATTATTTCCTGACTAGACTAGCTAAATGTTTAAGTAAAACGATACAAAATCAAATTAGGAAGTAATTATTTTAAGATTAGATAGTAATTGAACTTATTACAATAAAATAAAATAAAAATAGAAACAACGTTAAAAATCACTATGAATACTCGGAGTAAAAATAGGAAAATGAAAAGACTGTTACCTTATTATAAAAAAATACAAATAAAAATAGAAGCTTTTTTTTCATTCATGCGTGTGATTATAAATTAATACAAATTACAGCAGTTATACGTAGAAAACACAAATCATTAATTCTGAAAATTAAACATGATGCTGAAAACAATTGTGATTTGCTACTTAGCTCTGATTTCTTGTACGTATGCGAAGAGAATCGATGGGTTGACCGTCGATCTGATCCACAGAGACTCTCCCCAGTCTCCTTTGTACGACCCCAACGAAACGCCTTCCGTACGCTTCTTACGATCGCATAGCCGCGCCCAACGTTTGAGCGAAGACATCTTACAAAACAAGAATGCAGTGTCAACGTTGGTCCCCGGCGATGCCCAATATCTGATGCGATTGTTGGTGGGAAGTCCAAAGCCGCAGGAGGTTGTGATGATGATCGACACGGGTTCCGACCTCGTTTGGATGAAGTGCCAGTCCTGCAGATATTGCCGCCATAAAGCAGGGCCAACTTTTGATCCGTATCGCTCCGATACATACTTAACCGTCCCCTGCGACACTAAAATCTGCCGGGAGTTTTTGAATCCCGTGTCTATGTGCAATGGAAAAAGCGACACTTGCAGTTTCAATATTTCATACGAAGACAATTCATACGCCCTGGGCGAGTTCGCGTCCGACACCTTCACCTTCAACTCAACTACCCCAAACACGAAGACCGAGTCTTTCCCTATCCTGTTTGGATGCTCAACAGAAAACAGCATCGGTTCCCGCAAATTCGCGGGCATCGTGGGACTTGACGATACACGATACTCATTGGTTAACCAACTAGGTTATGACAAATTCTCCTACTGTTTGGTCAGAAGAATAAGCCCTAAAGTCTCGAAGCTGCACTTCGGTGCCGACGCCGACATTGTTGGAGGATTGGTTCGTCGAACACCCATCAGTCGGGGAAATCAGGGCTCTTACTATCTAACGTTGGAGGCCTTCACCGTTGGACGTCTTAGGCTTGAGTACCCACAAGCTGCTTTTAGTTTGGGAAACATTCTCATCGACTCCGGAACACCATTAACATATCTCCAAAAAGACTTCTACAAACGTGCTATCAAGTCGCAGATCCGGGCCAGGGCGGTGCGAAACGTCGAAGGGTTTTGGCGACTGTGTTATATTGAGGATCAGTTTGATGAGATGCCAAAGATTACTGTTCATTTCAAGGATGCGGATGTGCCGTGGGGTCTGGTAAATACTTTCAATCAAGTTGCACAAGGTGGTGAGAAATATTTGTGCTTGGCTGTGTTTCCGCAGCCAAAATCAAGTGATAGGGGCATCTATGGGAGCATAGCCCAGATTCATTTTAAGATCATGTATGATATTAACGCCTACACCGTCTCGTTTAAGCCGCAACTATGTGGTTATGTTGATTAATTATAAACTCATAATTAAGAAGTTTTTAAATTAACTTATGGATTGATTTAGCTCGGTTATCTATTTCTCATTTTTAATTTTACTAATTTTATTTAATTTTACACGAAAAAAAAGTAGCAAGTTTTTTATTTATATATATACTGAATTATCTGAAGTAATTGTTGGTAATTATGAAGGCCTAATTTTGATAAAAATAAAATAAAGTTAAGCCGCCCTGGTTGCAAGATTTATGATCCGAGTTTTTGCCTCGAAACTTTGTGCAAGAATGAGCTGTTATTTAATTTCCTTAATTGATTAAGACTTATTGTAAAATACAGTAGTATCAGTTTTCATATATTTTCAAATATTTTTAGGCCGAGTGACTAGTGAAGTTTGGGCTCCAAAACTTTACAATATTAACACAAATACGGCATATCAATAATCACAAAAACAACATCCGAATTTAATATTGATCTCATATTGTGCAAATGTCCGCAAAAAGCACATAGAACCTGCAAAGATTAGGAACTTGCCATGATAATAGGATCCAAATAAGGGCTATCAACAACTTCAGCAGATATCAAAACGGCGCAAGTGCTGCCTCCGTGAGCCCGGAAATACGGCCACGCCTCGCGGAAGAAGCTCACGAAAAGCTCATCCCTAACACCACTGTTCGCTTCTACTACAGCGGTTTCAGCCATAAAGCAGAGGAAGTACATGTCCGATAAGTTTTTGTTTTAGACCTATACCACAAGAGGGATAATAATAATTTAGTCCACAAGAGAGCGGAGGCGGAGAGAAGAGAGAGAGAGAGAGAAGCGAGAGAGAGGGGTAGAGAATGAGATCTGAAGCAAGAGCAAAAGAGATTCTAAGGTTTATTTTTTTTTAATAGTAGTCAACTGGGTCAAACGGATTAAAATTAGGTAATTGGATCATGTTGTGTCTACATCATGATGCACACTAATCCATCTCTTTATGTAATCTGTACATGGTTAAAAAATTATTTGGAGTGATATATTTGAGCACACAAAAATAGAGTGAATTTTAGTGTACTACTACTTTTCAAAACAATTATTCACAAAATAATAATTTCCTCGACTTCTTCCCTAAAAAATATTTTTCGATCAACTCTACCTTTGATATACTCTCTATGTTCTAATTATCTTGTCAACTTTGATTTTAATGTGTAGAGTTGTATAAAGTTGTAGATCTCACAAAAAAATTATGTGTACTAATTTGTCATATTTAGAAAAATGACATTTTATTTGGGACATTCTATTATTGGAAAAGTGGATAAGAGAAATGTGAGGGAGGAAATATAATTTTTCAATAAGTAACTGTTTTCAAATATATGAAAAGCATGTCATTTTAAAGTAGGTTATTTTCAAAAGTTTTTCAATATGACTTGATTTATATTTGTTAAATTTTAGAAAAAATAAATTTAATTAAAATTTGGCAAAAAAAAAAAGTAATATCTATAGGTGTAGATGATAGATATGGTGTTACGTACTTACGTGGGTCATGCATGAGAGAAAATAGAAAATTTGGGAAAAGATTAAAAATGAGTGTTAAAAAAGGGAGAGATCTGTACAATAAAAAAAATAAAAAAATAAAAAAACTTCACTAGTTAGTTAAAAGTTTATACAACTCCCCACGTGTCATGATCATGCTTTGAGGAAGAATTAGCATGGCTAACATAGGTAAAATAGGTGCCTAATATTATTTTACTCGTTTTAAGCTATACCCAAAATTACTCCAATTCGCTATTAATAAATACTTTCTCCGTAACACTAGAAACGAAATATTTCGTTTCAACGCGGAAATTAAGAATTTGGTGTTTTTTGTGGTGTATAGGATTGTTTGACTTTTTAGTGATAAAATGTGATTCACACAATCTTTATCATTTAGAAAATGCGTCGTTTTCTAACTGGACGAATGGAGTATTTTCACTTTGCTCCTGACCTTCATTCCCAATATTAGGACTTTTGGTAATATGTGTAATTTATGAGCAGTAGTATATATGTATCCTGTGTAGTTAGTTTGGATGAGATATTTGACCAGTGCTGGAGTTACTATAATACTATATCAATAAATTATAAACCTTACGCATAGTATATGGATATTTTCCCCAGAATTTCGATCTTAAAATTGTTAGTGAGGATTCTGATTCATCGGTTCACCTTTTTACTTGTTATATTTGACAAAGTAAGGATTGAGAATTATGTACGTAATTGTCATATCCGTACAACCCAACTTAATAAAATTATTTAGTAATATAATATTATCTAATTAAAACAATAACTAGTGATATTTTAACTAATAATTAGATACGATGCTATATGATGAGGTATATCTAATGAGTTTAGGAACTTTTATGCATTTAACTAAAAGTCGAACTCAAAGTATTATTAGATTGTCCTAAGTCGATGTTGTAGATTACCAAGTAATAAGGGTTTGGATTATAACTAAATTTAGGATTTCTTTTATAGGCGTTATTGAATGAGAGAGAACTAGCACTCGATCGATTAAAGTAGATACTACAATACAACAATAAGGTGGGTTTTACTTTCTAAGACTATTTTAAGTTATTAAGCTTTATGAAATGCTTATTTATCCATGAAAGATGTTTTTGTGCATTTTATATTTTAATGTTATGAATTTAATCGATCGAGGTTCTTGACTGACTTAGCACGCTATTTGGGGATTTTGTATACATTTGTTAGTATGGCAATGGGTTGATGTCCATTGTTTGCTAACCAGTTGGAGATGACTTATGAGCTTCAGTTTTAACTTTTAAGTATAACGGTTGGGATCTCTAGGTCAAGACTCGATGTCAGATGTTTATGAGACTCACTAGGTTTTAACCCAAATCCGAGAGCAAAGGGAATAGTAGCAAGAGTAACTATAGAACATGTCAGCAAGCGCATAAGGAAACGAATATTTGTATCTTTGGAAGTGACTTTTGTTTTAAAACCTTTCAAATCATACGGTTTATGAGTAGCTAAACTTATTATTAAATATTTATAAACTGTTTTACCCACTAAGTACAATAGTGTTCATCCCTAAATATTTTCAAATATTTTCAAGTTGAGTGGCTAGTGAAGTCGGGAGGAGCTGAGGCAAGGGGTTTTGTTGTATATAATCATATCTTTCGTTTTAGCTCATTTTCTTTTGATGAACACACTAAACTTAGACATTTATACACTTGATGTCTGATGACGAGGTTTTGATGTACTTTTACTTTTTTGTTATAAATTTGCTATGACTTGATCTGTGCCAAGTCATATCTTGAACTCGTAAAGAATAGTTTGTGAATTATATTTATTCTAATTTATTTCCTTTTTTATGAAATATTTCTTTAGTTACCCACCCTTTATATAATATATTTTAATTTATTAATTTCCCTTTCTTTCTCGTTTCTTTTCTTCAACCCCCGATCGCACTCTGGTTTTGATGTGTTCCCTTTGGAAATTGAGGTGTAACGGCCCACTTTTTTTGTTTTTGGAAAAAGAAAAATACTAAAACTAATCTTACTTAAAAACTCATTTAACTAATTAATTAAAAAACTAATGTAATTACAAATAAACTAATAAAATGTCAAATATTACATTACTCCTCCCATCCTACAATTTTTGTTCTATTTCTTTTATGCTCCGTATTTTAGAAAAATTGTTAGTTATATTTAAAGATGTGAAATCCTCAAATAAAATGTTTGTAATAATTTTCTATTTTAAGAAATAGAACAAGAATTGTGAGACGACCCAAAAGAAAAGTTGAACTAGAATTATGGGCAGAGGGAGTAGAATTAAACCTCTGAAATCTGCTTTGCAGCATAAATGAAAGACCAAAGAAGCAAACAAAAGCCTCTCAAAACCAAAATATTACAATCCAGAGTAAATAGTGTAATGGTTTATGATTGGTCCAAATGGAAGTAACTCAAATCTTGAGAAACATAGTATACACAAGAGCGGCTACAAATAACAGCCTCAAGAAAAAAGAATCACTAGCAAGAAGAAGAAGAAGAAAGTTGAAGCATTAACTTAACATCATGTGAAAAGCTCAGATCAGCAAGCACAACCACCTTGTTGCTCGCTTTCCGGGAGCGTCTCCGGCATGCCCTGGAAGTATCTGAGGTACAAATTTCAAGAGCATTAGATTAAACAAGATGATAATCCAATCCAACTCACATGTTATAGAGAAATAACAAAGTGAAACAGAATTGCATTGCTTATGCATTAGCTATTCAAACTCTATCACACAAAGTGTATACCGTGATAAACAATAGAGAAAATTGGCTAGAAAAAGTATTGGCACAGTTTTAACATAGATGTCACATTGAAGATGCATAATTGCTTTAAGTACCGAACTATAACAAGAAAGATCATTTCGTATGTGTATTATGACGTACTTCACGTTCGTTAAATTCTATAGCCTACCTCGTTTACATGTTATATTTTTTATAATATACAAATTACTAATTGGTTCTTTTTGGACAGAGATCCAATATTATGTAGGTGATTCACTCCAAATTCACCTTGTTATGTGGGTGAATATGTATTAACAAAATGCTTGAATTGAACTATTTAAGGATCACTTACATGTCCTGGTCATGCTCATTAGCTAAAGCAGCCTTAGCAATGCAAAAGAAAGCTGGATCGACATTGTAATCTTCTTTGGCTGATGTCTCGAAATAAGGTATGTTCCCTTTTGATGCACACCATTCCTTTGCCTTTTTCTCAGAAACCTGAAATTAATTTAATCAGAAAAAAGTGTGAAGAACTTTAATATAACCAGCTCAAAAAAAAAAATAATAATAAATAATAAATCAATTTACCACTCTGCTATTGCCACCATCTATATCAATCTTGTTTCCTAGTAATATAAATGGAAATGACTTCGGATCTGGCGGATTTGCCTGCATCAGAACCGCATACCATCAGTTTTCCATCTAGACACCAAAAACACTAACCATATTTTGACAATATAAACAATAAGTACTTCACTCGTTCAATAAAATCCTCTCATACTGCACTATCTCTATCACTCTATGTATAAGCAAAATAAGATCAGGGTCTAGTCGCTTTCAACTGATTTCAGAGAATCAGGGGCCATTATTTTCTACTTGAAACACAATCTTAAATTCAAACACAAGGTGTGACAGACATCTCAAACTTCTCTTTACCAGTTAATGTTTGTGTAAGTTACCATCCAATATACAAGGAATAGAAATCTTTAAGACATAATTTCATGCCTTAAATCGAGTACATTCATTCACAAGGGCCATAGAAGTACCCATGCAATGTGCACACTTTGCATTATATGAGGTGCATAACACTGCATTAGCAAGATAGCACAGACCCTTATTCATATTTTTAACATTAACTCAAAATCCTCAATGCTAATGAAAATTTTATGAGTTCGACATCACAAAAAATATGAAAAAAGGTCCAACAGTTTATAAAGAAAGATCAAACCAGTACTACTCCTGGGCTGACTATAGTAAAATATTAACAACATAAAAACTCTCAAACAAAAATCATGTGCTACCTGTGAAAGATAATAAACAAAGACATGTATATTGGAGAATAGTGTATTTTGTGCATTATACAAGTACATAGACTCCATATAATGTGGGAGTATAGACTAGGATACAATCAAAAAGAATTAAAAAAGATCTACTGACTATATAAAGTCTATTTAAATAAGTAGAGATATATAAAGAAACATAATTATAAATAAACTCTTCAATTGTACCAAAAACCTATTCCATCACGAATATACCTAAATGGAATCATAAAAACAAGAAAGATCAATGTATCAGATTAGCATTTAATTTCTGCAAGTAAAGAATTAACTTTTTCCTTTCCTTTCTGTAACTAACTACCCTAAGATACAAAGTTGGCTTCAGCTCCAAGATAACTTTCAGAAACTATCAAAAACGAAAGAAACGAAACCTATCTACCAACAGAACCTGAAAAACACTAAAGGAGATTACAAAATTAAGAAAACAAAGCTGGCAAATAACCCAGTATAAAAACAAACTGACCTGCTTGAGAAACTCTTCATGCCAATTGTCAAGGGTATCAAAGGACCTCATTACATTAACATCATAGGCCAAAACACAGCAATCCGCCCCTCGATAAAATGCAACTCCAAGACTTTGAAACCTCTCTTGGCCAGCAGTGTCCCAAATCTACCAATCACCCAAAACAAGTCCATCCCCTCAGTAAAGATTTCTACCCGAATTCACACACAGTTTCAAAAACAAAAACAAAACAAGAAAAACCAAAGTAATCAAAAATCAAATTGAAAACCTACTTGAAGAGTGACAAGACGATCATCTATTTGAAGCTCCTTAGTCACGAAATCCGCCCCAATAGTAGCTTTGTACTGCTGACTGAATTTCTTATGCACATATCTATTTCACCAGTTAAAGAACCACCACCGCAAATTGCAATTGAACGACTTGTACACCGCAAAATAATCATCAAATTTCAAGCTCAAAAAATTGAAGTAAAAACACCTTCCAATCAATCCGAAGAAAAAGGATACTGATTCATTAACGACGTCTTACCCACCCTGAAAATAAAACATTCGCGCACGTCAATTTCCAAACCTAACCTAAATCAGACAAATCATAAATCAAATCGCGAAAAAATAGTATCAGCATCAAAATACCCGCTGTCGCCGAGGACGATCACTTTGAGTAATGTACGCCGACGCAAAGACATTTGATACTGATTCAAAATCCAACAAAAAAAAGCTCCTTTGCAACAATTTATTTTCACCGATTCGGAGGAAAAAGAAACTGCGTGTGATCTGCGTGCGTGGGAGGAAAACCGACGGGAAAAAGGGGCGCCAATTTCGATCTGAATCACAAACACTATTGACTTTTTTGTTTGGTAATAGTACGAATTTAGGCGGTATGGTATATGCAGTGGATACGTGTTATATATACCGGCAGTATCAATCAAACTTTTTTGGTTATTCTTTATTGCCGACTTCTCTTAGGATACGTCTTTATCCATATAATAATCAATTATATTTTGTGGCCCTATATAATAATTCTTTTGAATTTTTTATTAGTGTCGACATATCTTAATATTCTCAGTCCAGACATTTGTGGCACGTCTGTGAATTAAGAAATTAAAATTTATAAAATAAAACTTTTTAATGGTTAAATTTAAGTATTTTTAATGGAACGATACAAAGAAGATAACGAATCACTTTTAACAATAAAGATGAAGTATTTCTATAATCATTAATTTTTTTTACGGTTTTTTAATTATTTCCTTTTAACTTTTGGAATTTGAGTCATTGTGAAACTCTTAATTCCTTTTCGAGTGATAGTTGGACTCTCATCATATGAGTGTATTTATGGTGTATTTGCACATACTTATAATAAGCATTTTTATTTATTTTTGTTTAAAATTAAAAAAAAATTGTTTTAATCAAAAGCAAAAGATTTTTAGTATTAATATTAAAAAATAAATATTTATGGTAGTTCCAGAAATTATGGCGTTTAAGCACCAAAAACACTCAATAAATATTATAGATTTAAGCAGATTTGCTATTTAATTTTAGAAAATCTAATGCAAAAAGTCATTTTTTGCAAACACTAAAATCTGCTCATACAATAAAAAATCAGATAAGCAATTAAAATGAGTTCAATTTTGTAGTTTCATCTCCGTCCACGAAGGTCGCATCCATTCACAATCCTCATGTTCAATCTTCATTATTCTCTCCAACTCAACGACAAAAATAAGATAACCTTCAAATAAAGTGTGCATAATAATTTACCATTTTAGAAGATGAGACAAAATATGGAACATCTAAAAAAAAGAGTAGAACGAGAATTATAGGACGAAAGGAATACTTTTCAACAGAAGTAGATGCCATACAAGACTGGAATCTGCAAATTTTCTTTAATCATGTTTCTCAGCTTCAATTTCCCTCAGGAGCAAAACATAACAGCACAAAAAGGTTAATTGACACATCAGTTAAGTGGGAGTCATCTCTATAGAGCAAAATTCTTGAAGCCCAGAAAATTGTAAGAACCCTAGCTGGAGAACAAAGTCATGAGATAATCTTACATGGGGAGGAATGAGACATGCAAATCAGAACAAATACAGTTAAAAACAGTAGGAAGTAAGGTTGTCGTCTCGAACCCAAAACCAGTGAAGCGCAGGCTACAAGTATTTTTGTAGAAAAGTCTTGGTTCTCTTCCTCATTCGAGTGAAGACGATCACCGCACAAGCTAAGATCCATGGAGGAATCGGACCGATTGAGAAATGCAGGTTCTTGGCCCATCCTGGAGTCTCCTTCATAACCAAGACTATCAAGACGGTAATCACTGCTACGCTTAATATTATTCTTGTAATCGGCTTCAGCAACGAGTCCTGCATTTACAAGCAAGAGCCATATGTTCAGATGTTTGTTATACTTTGTACATATGATGATATGAACATGAAATGAATACTTCAAAATATGAAAATGAAATGAATATTTCAACATTTTGGACACATCCTAAAATTTCAAGATTAAGAGCCATGGCAACTAATAAATACTTTTGAACAGGGGAATTAAAGAAGTAGGTTTGAGGTATTGGTGTAGTGGTGTGCATAACTCGGTAATTGTAATAGCAAGATTAGGGGAAACGACAAAAAAAAAAAATTGTCCCGGTGTTCTTGTAAAAATGCGTGAAACTACTATGTATTCCTTTTATTGCAAAAAAAATACCCCAGTGTTCTATAATATGTTGCACGAAAACCCCTCCCATCAAATCTACATGAAATTACTAAACTAGGCAATGCCAAATCTAAAACACTAAATAAGAATGGGACGACAACATGAACTTTGAAGAACTGAGATTGAATCGATTCAAAATGCAAGCTTCCATACGTATGCTTGTAAATTTATCGAAATTAAATATTATATGCACATTGTAAGAGTATTTCAAACATTATATACGAGCAAAAATGTAAAAATCTTGTCTAGACACACTCATAACGATTGAAATACACGTGTTTGCTATTAAAAGTTTTCTTGCAACAAGTTTAAGAATGCAAGGGTGTTTTTGCAATAAAACCAACACGAAGTAGTTTTATGCATTTTCACCTTTAACACAAGGTGTTTTCTTGTCATTTGCCCAACAAGATTAAGATTAAATCTACAGATTTGAAGATGACAAGGATGCAGAAACATTGCTTAATACTGCAAAAAGCATTTATAAATTAGATATAGCCCTTCAAGATTTTACCAAGTTTGATAAACTAGGAGAGCCTCGATGCATTTGAGATGCAGATTTGGATTAAGAAAGAATGTTGCATAACAGTGAAAAAGACACTCATACATATACTTCCACTCCAACAGATTCACGTCCATCAATTAAGAGCCAGGAATGCATGTTAAGAAATACACATAAGAAGATTCCAAGATTGGCATATAAAACACCTGATTACACCCATTAAACAATTTAGAAGGTAATAGCAAAAGGCAAATATCTGCAACAACAGATGCACATGACATGATTGCATAATTAACAAGGAAAACCAACACATACCCAAGAGTAAGACCGACGGAGGAACATTGGGAAATCCAGCCTAGATTTTACATAAAATATTTGCGGCCCAAAGTTGCATCAAAGTAAAAACTAACTAGCCAGAATCTCTATTATGTTTGCATCAAAATTACATGTATGACAAGGCTTAATAACCCCAAAGGATTGGTTTAAAAAGTAGAATGGCCAGATCAGGAGCTGGAGTAGCAACTGCACATATACTGAAGAAAGAAGTAGAAAGACTGATTTATGCTCACTGTACTTAATATGTTACTCCTCTGTCCCATAGAAAGTGTCTTTTTTTCCTTTTCAAGTATTCTATAGAAAATGTCATGTTTCTAAAAAAGGAAATGAGTCCCACATCTTTATCATCTCCAAAACCAATACTAAATAATTAATTAATTGTATGGTCCTAACAACCAAAATCAACTCTCCTAAATTACCGTCATATATATTAGGAAAATAGACCATAAATTCATCAGGAACCAAATCAACAAGCTCCAATCCTGTTAAACTAGCAAATACGTCTCTAGACAGAATAAATTCCATTGGAGGCAAAAGAGAAAAATCAACTTTCGATATCAAATCTATACATATTCCAGAAACACACAAAATTCAATTGCAATGAAGTTACTCCAAACACCTAAACAACCACATAAAATCCCAATCAAGACTAACATAAGCCTCCCAGGATGGCAAAGACTTGGAATCCTAGATCGGTCAATTAGGACGGATTTCCAATTGACATTACCATTCCGATCATAATTTCAAGCATAATAATAGTTCCAGAACAGATCAATCATGAAATACATTCAAAGAATTTTACCTTAGGCTCTCCATCGATGTGAATAACGGCGCCATCTCTGTACGTGAGCAACGATCGGCCGTTCCTGGGGTTGAACCGGATCGGCACGCCCCGGCCCGATCCAGGCTTGAAGGCGTACACCGATTTGAACCCGTATTTATCCAGAATCTCCCGAACCTCCAGCTGATCCTGATCCCATCCGCCCAAACCGGTTTTGACCACATCGATCGGCCCTTTTCCACTTCTGTAGACGTGCACCTCCGCCTCCGGCACACTCGTTCTGACGGACCGGTTCTTCTTCAGAACCGGTTCCGGTTCGATGCCCTTCTCTAGCAGCGGCGCGGCCGCCTCGGTCTCCTCGATTTCTCCAATCCGGGCCATTCGAGTAATCGAGAGTTTTCTCCTATTCTCTGTGGTTAGTTGTTTTTTCCATATTTCTATACATGTATACGTCCCTATAATTCGACCTTTTTGTTATTTTCTATTTCTCCACAAAACTTTAGATTATTACATTCGAGTCACTTTTATACCTTTTTTTTAGACATATTTGTACCATGATAACCATATGTGAGAAGCTTTGACTATAAATATATGTATTTTAGGGTCATTAATATGTTTTCGGAAAACGTTTAACACAAATATTCATTACAATGTACATAATCTACAGATTATTATATTAAATATAGTATCATAAACATTTACATAACATAAATTAAAGTATTGAAAGAATATTCAAATCTACCAATGGAATGTAGGTCATGGAAATCGGGCAAATAAGTATATCTTGTGATCGAGTGAAAGTCGTTTTATTGCAAAAAAACCTTTATGTTCTTCAAAATGTTGCAGCAAAACCTCACTCATAAAAATTAACTGTGCATTCGCTATTAAATCTTTAACAATATTAGTATTTATATGATACTACTAAATTAAACGAGATAAAATTAGAAGTAACTGGTGAGAGATCGATTCAAAATTTGAACTGCGGTGCCGATGCACATACGATTAAACCTCGATAAATTAATATTAAATATAGTAATAATCTCGCTTAAATAATAATTTTTTCTGAGTCCGATATATGTGAATGTACTAAAATAAGGTTCGATAAAATAATAACCTCGTTAAATGAATATTTTCTTCTGATCCCAAAGTTATTACTTTATCTAGATTTAACTATACTTGTGAACACAAGGTGTATTTTTGTCCTTTACCCCATGAAAGCCCCAAATATGAGGAAAAAAAGCAAATGATTGAAAACACCAAATGAAAACTCAGTAGAAAGTGATGGAACTTTAATTCTCATTCCCTTCTCGATAAGGACGTTCCTTTATCGAACCAAACGGCCCCTAAAAAAAATCGATTCTTTAGCAACACTTAAGGTTAGTGAAGGAAGTCATGGAAACTCTTATCCAACATTAGAATGTTCCAAAATATGTGCAGAACAACACATTCACCAAAACCTCAATTGTGGAGAGTGGACAGAAAAACTCTCCTAGTACAGCTCTAATTCAAATTCAACGATGACAACTAAACACTAAACACGAAGGTTGCGCTCAAAGCACAGTATTGCTATCAACATCCAAAAGCACTTACCAGAGTGATCAACTATCACGATTTTCGTAAATGAGATTTCGGCTCTAGAGGAGGACAAGGGACTTCATCAAAAATTCATGTTTGGTCTCTCAATAGCCACAAGCCCAGCAAAATCAAAATTCCACCTGATTGATCAAAGTTACAGAATCTGGAACAATTTCTTCAGTTTGAAAAGCAATCTTTTTTCTTCAGTAGACAGATCATCCTGCAATATTAAGTGAAAGGAGTAAAGGGTTACTTTTCATAGGGCTATATGACTAAAGTAGTTTGTAGTGTGATATCAAATGTACAGACCGCGTAGTTCTCTTTGAGCGCATCGAGTGATCTTCTGGAGATCTTGCTTACAAGCTCGTCCTCCATCTCAAAATGCCTCCCAAACATTTTCTGTTGCTCCTCGGGATTGCTACCAATTATCTGCAAAGAAAGATTTGGTACACTATAAGGATAGATGAACGGGATAAGCCAAAAATCGCGCTGTCATTATGACAGTAGCAACAAAATAAGGTAGATGGTGAAGTTGCACATCAGCCAAAACAGATATGAAGTCCCAAGATAAACATAGTTCACTTGCAGAGGTAAATCAAGAGACTGAAAACTTATTTCACTATTTGGCCAACAACCTTGCATCTTGTACTGCAGAAGATCCTAAACAAGCTACCAGCATACAACAAATTGTGATTACTAATATCCTTATACCACTCATACTTTTGAGTAACTTGTAGCCATATAGTGATTTTAGAACTCTCATTTCAAAGTTTAGCACTCTTTTTATGTAATTAAGGTACAAACGAGAGAGAACTCATGGGTAGTAAAGAAAAAATTATAATCGCCCTGAAGATAGTTGTTAAAGCAGTTAAGAAAAACTGAGGGGCCAAACAACTCTTCTCAAGTACTTCATATGCTACCATGAAATATTAAGATACAACATATTAATACAGTGCATATGTAGTTATGAGGACAAGATAACGGCGTTGTACAAAATACCATACCAGCACAATTTTCACTATGAGGAAAACTGAAGCTACGTATAGAGACATTGTCCACAAATTTCAATTTCAGGCACATTATGATGAGTAAATATATGCAGCAACATAATAATTGGGGTATAACAACTCAAAATATAGGAAGACTCTGTAGTCCACCAAATTCACCTTTTGAGCATGAAGAATAATTCTATCCATGCCTACTATAAGTAAAGTATATATGGGGTACCTTACGAAAGATTAGGTAACATTTACATATTAGCTCAGAACTGTCCTATTGTTTTCTCCGCAATTGGAAGGGACACGAAGAAGGGAGAAATAGAGGCAAAAGTCAATAATTTTTCTTGGTTTATTGCATATTTAAGAAAAATCTATTGACTACAGAGGAGCTCTTCATAAAGAAATTCGTTCAATAGGTCCACTTGTCTTATACATGTCTGGTCATGCTAGTTCTGTTGGTACACATTTTTAACCATGGTTTGACATAAGCATGAATGAGGTTTTTAGATGCTCATCTAAGTAATATATTCCTGTATCTTGACAAAACATTGCAAAGTTCTCAAAAGATTACAATGATGTACCAATTTCAATATCTCATACCTTAATGGCCACCTTCTGACCTTTCTTGGCATAATCAACAGGCTTGTGATTATTTTCAATAGAAGCTATCTTGCCAATGTCAATGAATTCCCTTTGAGGAACGCATATAGGTGTTCCAATCTGCAAGACAGAATAAATTAGCATTCTCTAAGTAAAAGAAATAGACGTGCAATTAGCTTCACAATCACATATACGGGCAGACAACTGATGTGGTGGAGTAGAATACAGAAATATAAATTTGCCACAGGAAGCAATCAGTTGTTAATGAATTACACGAAAGATTGCAAAGCAAAAATGAAATATACATCACATTAAACAGAAGAAAATGTCTACAGATTAACATACACCTATACACAGGTAAACAGCAATTGGAACAAATAAAAATAATACTTTTAACGATTAAAAGCCACAGCTCATCATCCCCTTCAAAGTTAATGCCGGGTTTTAATTTGGACAAAAACTGAGCGCACATGAGGTACTCTTGTACTAATCTTAAGACATCAGTAAAGAGCAGTTACTTCCTGTCCTGTACTTCAAAGTTAAACCTCCAGCAGTTTCAGAAAGAGAAAATTACAAAAGCAAAAAAGCATACATAAGGCATATGGATGCTGCTTCAGTTGAACATCCAAATCACAATGAAACTACAGGAAGTTTCCAGACAAATATTGTGTCAATAAGCAACTTTTACTTGACTGCTGATATCACATATATTACCTTTACAGTGCCTTCAATGACATCAACCCCCAACACAATGGGATCCTTCTTATTGAAAACACAATTTGGCATGATCCTGAGAACACAGGGAAACACTGCTTCCTCTGCAGCTTCTTTCTTCTTTTCCTCCTTAAGATTATCTATATAAGCCTTAAATTGATCGAATAGGTGGTATATAATATCGGCAATGAATATTTTCACACCAAGGTCATCAGCAAGTTCCCGAGCCTCTGGTGTT
The DNA here is from genome assembly GCA_028984105.1 of Lavandula angustifolia. Taxonomy (NCBI): domain Eukaryota; kingdom Viridiplantae; phylum Streptophyta; class Magnoliopsida; order Lamiales; family Lamiaceae; genus Lavandula; species Lavandula angustifolia. The sequence goes on along the minus strand of CM054810.1, from coordinate 31,074,955 downwards.
ACTTTAACATCAAAAGCCAATATTGTCCCATATTCTTTTTTCTTCTCAAGCATGACACTTGCCTTCATCACGTCCTTCTTGTGTACTGGACCAATACTTATAGCACTGACAGGTATGTTAACTGCCGGTGTCTTCAAGAACTCCAATAGTGCTTCTAAAGACCCAAGAGTAGATGCCTGAACATAAACTCCCTCACCACTTTTGTCAATCCGACTCATAACTGAATTCACATCATCCATGGCAGATTCTTTAATATCCTCTACATCGTCATTAGGCCCCACGACATAGAGACTAGTGCCTGCAATGGCATGCTCAAGGCCCTAGAAAGAAAGGAAGAAGACGTATTAGACAAGACTCCAAGGCAACTAAAAGAAAAAGATGCACATCCATCACTAGTAGCTACATTATGGGCTCAAAGTCCATTAAAAAAAAAGACTCGAGAGCTAACAGCAGCATAAACTGGACATCTGAATTAAATATATTACATATAAAAAACATAGAATTCACCAAAATACAAGAACAAGAACACGAACTGCAAGTTTACAGTAAAATCTGTTTAATCAGGCCAAATAGTGACCATATCCATCAAGAAGATGATCAGTTCTAATATTCAAATAACTCGGTAATAGCATATGAAACTACGGAAGTAATATGAAGTAGGTAAAATCAATATAGGCCAATCCAAATTAAAAAATGGGATGAAAATAAGGATCAAACTTGAGAATACAGACTCAGCAAACCAATGTACGACACGGTTCATGTGTTATGAGATAGTACCATTTACTTTTTCAGAGGATAGGAGGGACAATCATCTATTTATAAACCACCCAACCCAAGGATCTTCGATTGTGCGGAACAGGAGAGCTGACACCACATAAGTGTGCCATGTTGTAATTATCGAGTTCATTTGGGTACAAGAAAATGGATTATGGCGAGGTTATTTGTAATCCATGTCTCATCATCCATGTCTAACCCAAACAATGTTTTAACAGTTTGCTAACCCAAACAATGTTTTAACAGTCAAGCAAGTATGCAAGCCCCAATCTCTTTGTGCTTCTGTAGAAATAACCAATTGCCTCTTTATCTAAATTACTGTCTAAACGTTTCCACCTTTACTAGTCCAGGAGATAATATTAAAATGAGAGACAGTTACCTGTGCAGCGATCTTGATACCCTGGGCAGCCTTGATTTCCTTGTGATGCAAATATGTTCCCTGCAAAGAAACAATGTTAAATTCAACTAAGACAAATCCTACAATATGAACAAAATGTTCAAGAAAATAATAGCTTCCAAACGCCTTCTTTGATCACAGCACCATGACTAAGTGACATCTTCAAGAGAAATATACCCACCCACACAAAAAACCACCAAGTTGATAACCTATGCTATTATCTCCAGGAAAACCAAATAGTGGGATAATTTTTCTGGAAACAAAATCTAGGAACACTTCCATAAATAGTAGCATAGCAACTACAAGGAATAAAAAATGTAATGATAGAGTAGAAGTTTCACCTTGACTCGGAGCTCCCTCATGGGATGGGGTGTTAGCAATGCTCTAATTGTGGTATCAACTGGTCCCTGCACGAAA
>CM054810.1:29117541-29159769 GCA_028984105.1 Lavandula angustifolia | reverse complement strand
CCCTACAATATCTTCGTTGGACTCCATAACCTTCAAGAAAAGCAGCGGATCCCTAATTAATAACTGTAGCTTGCTAGCTTTGAACAGCTAGTCAATAATTGCTGTTAAATTAAATTTAAATATGAAAATAATATCTTTTGTTTTAATTGGTGATAAATATCCTAATTAAATGACTAAACTATTTGTATATGAACCTTATTTCAACAATTATATTTCTTTTTTTGTTTTTATTTGTCCTGTAACTAAATAATAAAAAGTGTTCAGTATTAGTAATATTAAATAAAAAATGTTTGAAATAAAATTCAATGTCAAAGTATACAAATAAAAAAATATTTTCTCTTTTATTTAGAAAATGCGACACGCATTATTATTTACAAAATAAACAAAAAACAAAGAATATATTTTATTCTCTTTATTTGGAAATACTATTTCATTGCAACTAAGTGTATATTTTTTTATTGTTTTGTAATTAAATAAATTTTAAAATAAAGTAATTTTCATATCTAGGTTTTTTTAATTTTTTTTTAACGGAAATTTATTTAGTAAAGAAGTAAAGGTGGTTAAAAAAATATTAATTTTGGAATTGTTTTTGAAATAATATTATGTTAGGAATAATTATTTTGAAGAGTAATTTGGCAATTCACTCGAACTTTAGTAATTATATAATATTTTTTAAGAATCAAAATAATTATAAAAATAGTTTTATTCATATAAAACAGTAGAAACATGATTGGTGCATTGAATAAATTATGAATCATTACATAGTATATCAAATGATTACATTAATTTATTATTTGGTAAATAATCATATCAACCATGAGGAAAATATCTAAAGCTAACTATGAAAAAGAAAAATCCACGATCTATACAAAGTACTCTCTCCATCTTATTAGTAATAACTGATTTTTTTTGGGTTCTTATATTAAAAAATGATATTATGAGAATATTTGACTTTTGAGTAAATTAATTTGAGGCCACAATTTTTTTGTCTTTTTTATAAAAAAATACTACTACTTGCAGGACACATTTTTAAAGAACAATACAAGAAACTACTTATGAGACGTAGGGAGTACTAATTATGAAATCCAAGTCCAAGATCTACTTGAGTATGACATATGGACAAAAGAGAGCTAAGTGAATTTTGCCTCCGTATGGTTTCAGTTAGGTGCAATTATCCTTCACGTGGTTTAAAAAGGTGCAATATACCTTTTTATAAATTGTGTTTTGTTGCATATTGACGCGTACATATATTTTATCCAATTTTCAACTTATAAATAGTTAAACACCCTTAAACATTCAATCCATATATTAAGATAATAATATAAATATTAAGATAAAACATATTAAACCACAATGGAAGTCGATCAATATATTTTATCACGTTTGAGTGGAGAGGGTGAATTGCACTTCTTTGCAAACCACAAAGGGGCTCAGTAAACCACACGAGATGATTTGCACTTGCGTGACACCACAAGGAGGTAAATTGCACCTCATTATAAAGCACAAAGAATCTCAGTGCACCTTTTGAAATCATAAGGGAAATTTTGCACTTATCTGAAACCGTGAGGAGGTTAACTGTCATTAACCCGAAAAAAGTTACAAGTTATTTCACTAACATTGTTATGCTTAATCTTGTGTGTTTGCCAGTTTCCTAAAAATATGAGGAAAAAATCGAGTTGGTAGAAGATTGAGAAGAATTGATTGGATAAATTGAGAAATGGATGTGGATGCAATAAATTGAAGGTTGTCATGCAAAAGCAGTGATGATTGAAGTCTGGCAAATGCCAACAGTAATAATGGCTCACCCATCCCCTACACCTTTCATTAACTCCCACCACCCATTTTTATGCTTTGTAAAATTATTTCTGAAAACTCAGAGATGGAGACATCCAGCTATAAAACAGTATCACTCCAAACTAGAAAAATATTCCAACTACTACAGTTCAGATAAATTCTGTACATACACCAAAATAGCATACAAACACAAATATAATAATTTAAACTAAAACAGATAATAATAATAATAATAATAATAATAATATTAAACTAACATGACAGTACTAGCTAGTAACAAAATTTCTTTCTAGGCGGTCCTAAGAATTTTTTCAATTTGTACACATTCTCCCGCCCCTCCACCGTGAAATTCTTCGTAATGCATGCAACATTATTCGATATTCACCCACACGAGATCCTCTATTATCGTTAATGCACGTCTCGTGTATTAATCAACAGCTTAATGCTTCGTATTTGACCGGTATTGGGTTATTAAACCCGGTCTGGGAAAGGATATTTCCAACGGTTGAAAGATCTCTGCAGAAAACCCCTTGAAAGACCGCCGCAGGCGACATATTCCCGCCGGAGACTTCTGAAATTGCAATTGGAATCGGAAGTGCGGCGGCAGCAGCTGCCGCCTTCTTCCGCTGTTTCTCGGCCGCCTGGTCATCCAAAATCGTCGACATGACACTCGTGTAACCTCTCTGAATCAATCTGTATAGCATCAATGCTGACATTTTCGCGCGATCTCTCACTGAATCGACCTCCTTGTCATCAGCGAATTCACATTTTTGGATGAAATTAGAAGATTTGTCCGGCTTGTGTTTGAGCGTGAGAAGTAGATAAGCTCGTTCGAGTTCCGATCTGGAGCAACCTCTTCTCAATCCGATTAACGCGTAGTAATCGACGTTACCGGTTTCGCCGGCGGCGACTCGTTGCTTTAGCTGCTGGATCTTCGCCGCCAACGAGCACAATCTGCCCGGTATTTCTCTGTATTGGACGTTCTGCCTCTTCCAAACCGGACCGGGCAATTTTCGATCTCGCAAAATCGAATTATATAGGAGTTTCAAATGCTCCAGATCGTGGAGGCTATCTGGCAAACACCTGATCGTCTCGAACAGCGTCGCTCTAATGGCGAGCGCGTCGATGCAGGACGTGTCGAGCGCGAGAGCTCTGTTGCAATCGGCGATCGCTTCCGCGATTCGTCCGGCCGATCGGTAGGCGGAGGCGCGGTGGACGTAGCACTCCGATAAAAATCCTTGCGGCGCGCCGCGGCGGCCGTCGAGGATTTTGGAGAAATGTCTGACGGCTTCGGAGTGGAGTCCGGCGTCTAGGGCGGCGACCGCGGCCGTCTTGCGGCGGATAAGAAGCTTGATGTGGCAGAGGAGGTGGGAGATGCTCTCGAATTCGGTTTTAGGAGGCTTCTCTGGCTGATAGTCGCCGGAGATCGGGAATTTAGCGGATGTGAAGATGTCGTCGGATAGAGAAATACTTTCGCGGCGGAACGCCGCGGTGGCGAGGCGTTTTCCGGTCTGGAGGAGCACCATCGCGTCCTCCATTAAACCAAGGTGGCAGCATGCTTGGCCTAAGACCGCGTACCTGTTCGACGAAATGCGTCAGAGACTGAGTGATGAGTTGAAACTCGATCAACACGTTGCAGAAAATTATTAAATTTGATCATTATTATTAGGTGAGATTTCATTAATGACTGCCAGTGGTTTCTCGTGATCTACAATCAATTAGTTTTGCAAAATCCTCAACTATTTCATCTCTCATTTCGATTTGATAAAATCGTATTTATGATGATATAACAATACGAAAAAATGTGAAAGCCAAGAAATTACCTCCATTGGCCAGCTTCCTCCACGTTCTTAAACAAACCGGAGATAACTTTCTTCTTCAAATCCGAGACGGAGAAGCATTTACAAGCCGGCTCGTCCCCACTCAGTGAGCCAGAAAGAAGCGTGACTCGTTCCCTAGACAGCTGAGTCGAGGAGTAATCCGACGACCCGGTCGTGAAAGTGTCGTCGGAGATGACCATTTTCAAGCTCGGAATATAGTCCTGAAGCATATCCGCCACCTCCTTAAACCGTCGGAGATGTAGCAAACTGCGAGCCTTCAGCTCGAGCGCCACCTCCATGCGCGGCGCCACGGCAAGCGCCGCTTCCAGTAGGCGCAGCGCCGCCGTAATCTCGCTCTGCTCCTGCGTCGCAATTAACATCCGCGCCTCCCTCACGTATCTCTCCACCATCTGCATTTCAATTCCGCTAATCAACACACGCGATTCAAACAACGAAAATGCACAAAATCAAAAATCGAGGGGGATAATTGACCTTCTTATTGGTGAGCCACCAGTGTTTCTTCTCCGCGGCGGCGGCGGGAGACGGAGATGCTGCTACAGCCATGGATGGATTGGAAGAATTAAGCATGTAAAACTGGTGCTGGCTGTTTATATGGGTGAAAAAATCTGTCACATTTTAATGAGAATTTACCCTCTTATCATGGAGAGGGAGGAAATGCAAATCTGAGGAAAAATGAAGGAGAGAGAGTGGTAAATAGGGGAGAAGAGGAGGATAGGGGCTTTAAACAACAAATGCCAGCTTTGACCTCAGAGAAAAGCTTTGATCCTTCTACTTCATCGCTGGCATCAGATTCTCTCTCTTCCTCTCTCTTCCTCTCACTCTCCATCTTTTTCTCTCTCTGCCTTAAATTGCATAGAGGTCATTGGCTACTCTACGGCCTACCAACACTGCGGCTATGACTAACTTGGGAAATGCTCTTATTACACGTAATAATAAAATGTTGTTGAATAACCTGCGAAAATTTGTTCTCTCACTTTAAGTTATTCAAATAAAATATTTTTATTATAAAGATTTATAAGTGAGGATCTAATTAATTACAATTTTAACCCTTAAGATAAATTCTTGAAGGATTAATAGGCTATCAGATATGACTGGTTTTCGGCGGTTGGGAAGATTCACAACTGGCGATACCCGGTGGCGGATTCCAACTTTAAAATTGCCAGCAAATGAATTGCCTCAAATTTCAAAAGTCAATAATAAATATAAAAGCTATAATTATGAAGGATTGCCAATTTTCGTCTTCAACTTCTAACTGCATTAAAAGACCAAAAATCCATTCGAAAAGTAGGTTAAATGAAAAATAAATAAAAATTGTTCAAATATTGCACTATATTTATTTATATGAGCTATATAGCAGTATAAAGATTTATTAGTTTGTAGAAATTGTTTTTGTCTTTTTCTTTCATTTGACTAAGAAAATGAGCTGCTATTACTTAAACATATTAGTTTAAAAATGTACAACATATTAAGGATACAAGATTATAAACTAAGGCATAATATATTGGTGAAAATCTATAATTTTAATGGAGTGGCAAAATAATAATTAAAAAAATATATAAAGAAAATTTGAGATTCTACACGATTTGAGGATGGTGGCCTCTCATCCACCCGCCCCCTCGGTCCGTCCTTGTATGTAAAGGATTTCGTTTTTGAGGCATAAGATTATTCACGCTATTTCTAAGTAACTCCGAGGTGATTTGATTTTAATATCTCCAACGGGTGTAGTAGTAGTGAAATAAATAGGAAATCGACTGAATTATTAATATTCCATAGATAAAAAATTAAACACAATATTGCAGGTTATTGTTGCAATAATTAGTAGTTTTTCAGAATTTAGATACTGATATTATTATGTATCTGCATATGTGCACATAGTTTAATGCTTGGATGTAGCATTATTATTAATGTGTATGATGCATTCAAATTATGTGGTTAATGATTGATTTTGTATATTTAAAAAATATTATATAAATTAGGTAATGAAATTTGTTATAACAAATCATTCGAAATTAGAAAAAGATTATTTGATTTGGGGTCTTGAATTGATAATGCTGCCAGCAGTTTCATGATTATGATCTTTTTTCTTCGTTTACAATTGGAATAATTAATCTTTTGGGACGAAATCAAGTGCAAGTTGTCTAAAAGTTAGGTTAAAATTATGTAATTATTCTTACAAACATAATGAACGAGATTGATTATGTTCGCTTGTTAATGATGGAATATTCCAAAAATATCTAGTTAAATTGAGATGCATATGGTAGGGTTGCTATGGGTGTTAAAACTATGTAATTAGTACTAATAATGGTTTAGAAATACTAACATTTGCAGTATTTGGAAGATATACTTTTTAATATTTAAAATCACATTTTTAGTATTAAAAGCCGTAAATTTAAAAATGATAATTTCTTTCATTGTAAATAATATTTTACATATCTCGTTTTCGGGATACCTCACTTGATTTGTCCCGTTTCATAAAATGAAAATAATCACTGCACAGACTGTACTTTTCTTTGTGGGATTCGCTTATCTACACATAATCAACCACTCAAGAAACGAGAGAAGTCAAACGGGACAGAGAGAGTACATCAAATTTGATGAATTGAATAGTAACACCCATTGCACAGAATACTACATGTGCACATGCAGTAGCGGATTCAGAATTTAGAATTAAGTAATATGCAAATTTAGAGTGCAAATCTATAATTTTAAGAATCGGAATAATTTCTTAAGATTCTAATGAAAACTCATGTCCACAATTTGGATTTTGAAACGGTGACCTCACGCACCCGTAACTTCGTCACTCCGGGTGTTCCGCTTTAATTTTGGTAATTTTTTGCAAAAAGCCCTCTTCACAATCAAAATTATGTAAAAGAAAAGTTGATAATGACAAGTGTAGTGCGAGGTACAATCATATTATATTATATAATAATAAGTATAGACATATATTATTCTTAAAAAGAGTTGAATAATGCGAAAATAATAATTTATATAATTAATTATATGTAAGAATAACATAAATGTAAAGTGAACCCTAAATTATTATAAGCTGCATGATACATGCTTTAATGGGGATGGGGGGTTGGGTTCCCTGTGCTTTTCAAGGATTAATGAGGGCACATGAATTCTTGAATGGATTGGAAGATGGATGTGGCTATAAATTTAATGTAACTTTTTTGTTTCCTAACTTTAATTGAAGATTTCATCAATATTATTCAACTTATGGTGTTTGGGTCAAAATTGAAAACTCATGTAAGTGACACATTTCGATTTCGAAAACCATCATTATTCACTATCTACTACAACAAATATACAGTTAAACAATCTTGGCACTGAGGAGAATATTCATTTAACGAAATTATTATTTTATCGAATATTATTTTAGTGCATTGACTCATATCGGGACCAAAAGAAATTATTATTTTAGCGAGATTATTACTTTATCGAGGTTTAAATGTATATTAGTTAAACTAGTAGAAGTTATAATCATAAAATTGAACCTTAAATTGCACGATTCTAAACCGGAACCCGACTGTACTTAATCTCCCCCATTACTTACCACTTGCAACATCCCTAAATGCACCTAGCAACCTTCCCGTGGCAATGCACGAAAAGCGGTCCCACTTTATATGAGTACAATAATTTCTTAAGCCATCCCACGATTGGAGTACTTAAGTTCACGAAATATATATACGATACAAATAAATGTTATATCGACTTATGCCGTGTATTATCATGAGATGAGTGAAATAAGTTGATTGGCCTATACAATTTGGCTTAGCAAAGCTAGATTCCTAGTATATGCTTGATCCCGTTGTCATTCCACATTTTGTTGTTAGAACATAATTATAATATATTGTTCAAACGATGTGTGCCTAGGCATGCATATGCACTAATTTTTAGCCACATGTGTACCATTCATAATTTTGCATTTTTAATTACAATATTAAAATCATAAAAGCTGTTTTAATAAATGCTAAAGTGGGACCAACACGAATAGCATCCGGACAATAACATATTAATCGAGTTTGTAGTATATTATTAATTTTATTTAATTTATCTTCTATAAATTTTGCATGTATTATACATAAACGAGATTTATTATAAAGTATGCAGATACAAATTCCCGATCTTTTATGAGTAAGTTATCTTCAAGAAAGAGGGATTCCAAGGAGTTTTTTTTACAAAAATCAGAGGTTCAATATATTTAATTAAAGTTACATGAGATAAGATGACATTTTAGTGAAATTGTTAATGTGGGCATGCGAGAGTTATCCACCAACTAATTAATACTAGTCTTATGACAAGATCCTTATTTGAGGGGAGAATCAAGATCATATCATTTAAACAATTGCAATTTACTATGAAAATTCCCATCACAAGACACTTAAATACAAGGAAAATAGCAATGACAAGTAGTTAAATAGGGAAGCCCACATTCTGTAAACATGTTGGTGCACAAGGAGGCAATTGAGTATGTGAACTACTAAAGATTCCCTTCTTTAGATAAGATGAGGTTTCTCCCTCGCGTGTCTTTTCGAATACACGTATCACAATCTCTATAATACACGATTCCGTATTAATTGAACTAACATATTCTAAGCCCGTAAATCATTTCATCCACTTTAAAAATAAATTATACTACATGTTAAAAAAAATTATGAACGTTTAAAGTTCATAAATTAATACTCGATAAATATGAAAATTAGAATATATGTACTCACTAAATGCACTATTGAGCGAACACCAAGATTAAACCAAGAAAGAATAATCATTTTGGTGTCTAAACTTTCAAGTTTTTTGAGTTTTGATGTCTTTACTTAAAAAATTGTATATTTGGTGTCTACAATTAAGAAACACTAGCAATTTTGGTGTCTTTTATTAATTAATGATTAAATAATATTAATGTTGATTTAAAGAAGGGTAAAATTGTAAGATTATGTAATTTTTTTATAATTATAATGATTTTAAACTATTAAGATAATAGATTATGATAATTTAATAGTTTAATTATTTATATTTTATTTTCAATATTTAAAATAACTTAATAGTTTATTTTAATTTTTGTTTAATTTTTATAATATTTTTTTTATGTTACACAAATATTACAATGCTAAATTGAGCCATATACATAAATATTTTTTTCTTAATAACAAAATCCTATTAGAATTTTTTTAATGTTATTTAGTTTTTAATTTTTAAGAATATTCGATTGCTAATTGTAGTTAAAAAAATATTATGCTCAATTTTACGATTTTACCATTTTCTATATCATCTTTGATATTATTTAATTATTAAATTAATAACACTAAAGTAACAAACATTTCTTAAGTTTGAAAACTAAATTTATAATTTTTTAAAGTAAAAACACTAAAATTAAAAAAAAAAATTGAAAGTTCATACACTTAACTCTAAACCAAAGTCCATGTGAAAACATAGGTATTACATTTTGAAGAAGTCTATATATTTGTAGGCCAATCTCTCTCTCTCTCTCTCTCTCTCTAAATTGACGGCTAAATGAATATTATATGATGCATTAGTGCATATGTGATATGTGGATGAAGGAGTAGCAACGAAATGCATAGAATTCCATCCAATGGGAACTCCGATAACTTAACCCACTCTGATCAAAGTCTGGGTCTGGGGTATTATCAGTTGTGCAGAAAGGGAAGCACGTGCCGTTCTGGCTGAGATTTCACGTGCCCATGTGACAAAAACGTGCTCTCCACAAACTCGCAATTATCAACATTGCCAGCCTCATTTCGGTTGTGTTTTGCTCATATCCTTTCTCATTATCTCACCAAAACCTTCTTACCAAGTATAATCATCCTATTTGTAATTAATTATCAATTAATACATATCACATCTAGCTTCATTGTTAGGATCTAAATTGTATAGGGTCAAATTCATATAATAGTGGAACATTAACTCCCTTAATTACTCGTACAAAGCATTAATCACATACGATATTGTTTCCGTATTGAGAATTGTCGGTTTCTTTATCTTTACTACCATTAGTACTCAACTTCATGTATTTTCTCTATCACGGCATTTCATCAAAGTGAGCAAGTACGATACTAGATACCTAATCAAACTTATTTAGCGGAAGTTTGGCTATTAGTAGTTAATGACGAGGTACAAATATAATTGGTCTAATTAATTGAGCCTTTTTTTTATTTTTAAAAAAAAAGTCTATCCTAAATTGAGGATGAGAATGAATTGAATCCGAATCTATTACTCGAGAAATGAAACTCGAATGTGTACTTGTGGTTTAAAACTATCCTACTTTTCAGGACCTTAAAATTAAATTAAGCATTTCTAAAGTGTTGATTGGGGTGGAAACTTTGGTGGGAAGGGATAGAGTAGGGGTGTTCGGTACGGTATACCGTCCTATTTTTTCCATACCGCATATTATACCGATAAGGGTCGGTATGAAAAAAAGCATACCGTTACCGTACCGATCATTTCGGTATACCGTAGTTCGGTATACCGAAAGTTCAGTATAGCAAATCTCCATACCGTTGTCATATCGCTCTTTCGGTATACCGTACCGCACTTCGGTATACCAAAAAATCAAGGTCTACCGAATATTTAACGGTATACCGTAAATTTAATATTTGTTTTTTTATAAAAGCAAGAAAGTTATTAATATTATTTTTCAATAAAATTAATTAATCTATCTATTTTTTATGAATTTGTTAATATTACGGGTTAATGTTTACAAAGTTGAAAAATAATACTCCCTCCATCCCGGACGACTTGGTTGAATTCTTTCGGTACGGAGTTTAAGAATAGTTGGTAATTGTTTTTAAAGATGTAGAACCATTAATTTAACTTATTTTAGTTTTCTTAATGATTCACTTAATCCATTTAATATGTTGAAAATTATTCAAGTGTAAATAATCAAATGAAGGAACATAAACATAAATCCAAATACTTTTACTGAATATCGTTTCAGAATAGAACTCTCGCCTCTCTCCCTCAAGAACAAGCCCTCGCCTCCGACTTGATGAATCCCCTACCAAAACTGCTAAATCCCCCTCCTTTCCCCTTGGATAGTACATCCGGGGATAGTGGATCAGTGCGATATCTGTTTTGTAGTGAAGGACACCGCCGCGGCGACGCCCCATGCCACCCCCTCCGAGCGTCCGGTCTTCGGCTTCAACTACTCAGATCTGGCGCCGATCGACACGGACTTTGGCCTTGCGGCCTTGATTCGCGTCGAGAGGGAATATTTTGAGTCTGAAACGAGATTCGACCCCGCAGAGCTAAATGTCTATGGTTGTTGGTTGGTTTAGCTGATATATGAACAAATATTTGCCTTGGCTTATTGTTTATGTGGCTTGATTGGTTTATGAACGGATTTCTGCCTATGCTGCCTTCGGTTATGCTGCCTTTTTTATGTTGAATACATGTATTGGTTGACAGGCATGGTTGGTTGGTTTTGTTGATATATGAACAGATATCTGCCTTGACTTATTGTTAATGTGCCTTAATTGGTTTATGAACGGATTTCTGCCTTGATGCATTCGATTATGCTGCCTTCATGATGTTGAATAAATATATTGGCTGAAAGGCATGGTTGGTTGGTTTTTTTGATTTATGAACAAATATTTGCCTTGACTTATTGTTTATGTGCCTTGATTGGTTTATAAACGGATTTCTGTCTTGCTACCTTCGGTTATGCTGCCTTGATGATGTTGAATACATGTATTGGCTGAAAGGCATGTTTGCTTTGTTTATTTAAAATTCGAACAAATAATCCAACAAATATCTGCATTTTTATGTCTGAAAGGCAAGTGTTGGTTACTTGGTTGCTTATATTAATGTTTGTTGTTATTTTGCATTAGCCGAAAGACTAAAGAGCCTCCATATGGTGCCTCGCTGCAAAGTCCCGAAAGTTAGGGCCTCGAATATTTAGACTAGATTATGTCTTAATGTAAATTGTCGCTTTTTAATGTAGAAACATTGAAACAAAATCGACAACAAGTTTCGGCTTTTATATTAGAGATGCTTGTTTTTTTTTGAAATCAGTACTCCATTTTTCGTAGTCGAACAAATATTCAAACTCGAATAATTAACTATTTAGTCTAGTCGAATAAATATGCAAACTCGTTCCCTTAACTATTGACTGTAGTCGAATATATATGCAAACTCGTTCCCATGCACTATCTAAATAAAAGAAGTCGAAATGGCGGCAACAAAACTAACTTCAAAATCTATTACAACATCAAGTGAATAAAAAGAAGCACCAAACAAGCGGCTTCCCTCTCAAATTTGGAGTCCAAAATGAAATGTATTCCCCTCTCAAATTTAAATCACAACATCTAATCTCACATTATAAAACCAGATCATTCACAACATCTAATCTTACATCTCCAAAATCTAAGAAAGAAATGAGGGGAAAAGACTTGTCAGAAAATCAAAGAAATGCAATTGTGCAATTCCTATTACAAAATTCTACTAAGGGCCGAATAAATCGAGGCAAAGCCGCCAAAGCAATCCACAAATTTAGCTGCTCTCCAAGCACAATCACTCGGTTTTGGAAAGAAGCCAAGAAGCAGCAACAAGCAGGTCAAGCCATATATCTCACAAGTGGAAAGAAACATCTCAACCGATGCAAAACAGTTCATATTAACATTGAGTTAATTCAAAGCATAGAGATACAAAAGAGAGCAACAATAAGGAAGCTTGCATATTCAATCAAATGCTCTCGTAGCACAGTTGGTAGATAGGCGAAAGCAGGGCTGATCAGAGCTCATTCAAGTGCTATTAAACCATCACTCACAATGCCAAACAAAATTCACAGGTTAAGGTTTTCAATGGAGTCTCTTGAATAAATGATGTAGGCAGTAGAACAGTTGACAAATATTGTTTCAAATCCTATTTAAATTCAAGCAGGTAAAAGAGTTTCAGTCTTTGTTTCAAACAAGTTTAATAACTTTATATTTTTGCATTACAGATTATCCCTACTATTAAGGCTAAATGGCATCCATTTGCAAGCAAGTTAATATTCATACAACAGGACAATGCAAAGCCACACATCAAGGATTCGAATCCAGAATTCAGGGAGGCAGCAAGTTCAGATGGATTTAATATTAGGATTGTCCATCAACCACCTAACTCACCTGACACAAATGTCAATGACTTAGGGTGGTTTAGGGCAATCCAAAGCATACAAATTGAAAGAGCATGTAAAACAGTTGAAGAATTAGTGAATGCAGTTGCTAGTTCATTTGAACAACTATCCCCCATGACCTTAAACAAAGTTTTCTTGTCCCTTCAAGCATGCTTGATGGAAATAATGAAAGTAAGGGGTCACAATTCATATAAACTACCTCACATGCGAAAAGATGCTCTCCTAAGACAAGATGCGCTTCCTATTGACTTGGAAGTGCCACCATGTTTGGTAAGGGAATGCTTAACTTATATGGTGGAGAATGACATACTACAAGATGTGCAAGCATTGAAGTCAAGACTTGGATTCTAGGCAGCAAATGAGTAAGGAAACTAAGCAACTATGCAATCGTTTGGAACTATCTATCTTTTGTAGGCAGCAACTAAGCTTGTAACTATCTTTTGTAAGTATATATCTTCATAGGCAGCAACTAAGCTTGTAACTATCTTTTGTAAGTATATATCTTCATAAGCAGCAACTAAGCATGTAACAATCTTCTGTAAAGAGTGAATGATTTAATGTTTTGTATCTAAATTTAAGGATATAAAGGCATCAACTATTGCATGTTCACTATGCAGTAGCTAGGCATCAACAAATTGCAAATCCGAAAGATTAACAGGGAGGCAACAAATTGCAAATTTTAAGTATGTGGGCATCAGAACATTAACATATTAGGCACTGTATAACAAATCCGTCCTACCCAACCAATCCACATACTTAATTTTGGCTAAGAACATATCTCAGAAGAAGGAATAACATCATTGATATGAACACGTTATCACCTATATGTTTGATTTCAGAGCAGCAGAAGTAAACACTTATCATCTCATAATACAATCACCACATCGATCCACACAATGCACTAAACAACAACCAGGAACAGAAGTTAACTAAAGAAGTAAGATTACGGCAGTTCGTTAGATCTTACCCTACTGGATCGCCGGTCTCCCAATCTTCCTCATCCCGCATCGCGCCTTTCCGGACCTAACCCACCACTCAGATTTGGGGCTTCATCCATGGAGAACGGGCAAGGGTAGTATCTGTTCCTAGAAAGGTTGGATGTTGACAGAGAGGGACAGATCGGAGGTAAATGATTCGTAAATGGCCTCCAACTTCATCCCTGTGGTCGTATTCGGTCGGAAAAGAAGCAGGGCGGAAATGGTGAAGGGAGAGGGAGGCGGCGAGAGCGATAGAGAGAAGAAGATGGCTAGATCGGAGGGAATACACCCGTATCTTGCCTCCGACTTCATCATTATACTGATAGGCGACGAAGAACAACCGGGATCTACAATGGTGGAGGACGAAGGGAGGCGGAATGAGGGAGTATCGAAGAAGATGGGTCGATTTAGGGTTTTAGATTATATTCAAGTTTTTTCATTTATTGTTTAAGGAAAATAGTAGTCAAAGTAATTAAGTTTTTTAGTAGTCAAATTACTTAAGTTAATTATTTGCTATTTACGGAAATAAGTCAAGTCGGGTGGGACGGCTAAAAATGGAAATTCAACCAAGTCGGGTGGGACGGAGGGAGTATTTTTTATCCATTTCATGATTTAATAGATAAATAATGTGACTTTATGTCAAATAAAGTTATGTCATTTAAGTGAATTTATGATATAACATTAAGATTGTTTGATATGAGTGACATATTTGTAACAACCCGTGTTCAAAACTTGTAACCAACATTTTTGCACTCTATTCTACAAGATATATGCGGTATGAATTTCGGTATGCGGTATACCTCGGTATGTAAAATCTCATATCATTACCATACCGAAAAAACTTTGGTACGGTATGATACCATACCAAAAATTACGATATACTGAAAATTCGGTATCTTCGGTATTTTTTTGGTACGGTATGTACGGTATTACCGATTTTTCGGTATATCGTAACAACCCTATGATAGAGGAGTAAACAGATAGCAAAGTCAACAATAGTTTTTGGATTTTACTCACAAAATTCAAACACAATGATTGAAACTCGAGTCCCTTTCACAACAAGCTAAGCAAGTAATTTATTTTTAGTATTGATTCATTTTGTATGTTGGAATTTACAAATTTTATATGTAATATATTCACATATATTATTAATAATTAGTTTATTAAGGAGTAGTTTTATGGAGCCCCAAACCCGTATAAAAGCGACTCCTTTCCTCTTTCTCTGATTATTATGTGATTTTTACTAAACTTTTGCAGTGCAGATTAAGTTACAAAATATGTAGAAAAATGTACACCGGGAAATGTGACGGCCTCGGAATTTGTAAAAGTTACCCTCTTTTTACATTTCATCAAAATGTACGCATTTCTGTCATAGAAAATCCGCACCCGCTACTTTGAGATGTACCCACGATTAATTTGCATGATTAAATTACAAAATTTGTGGTGGGCTACAGCCCAATTGCGATGAGTCTTAACATTGGAACTGGGCTCAGATCTTGTTCAATTAATCTCAATATCTTCGATACTATGATTAATTCGATGTTGAAAATTCGGCCTATTCTATAAATAATGAAATTAAGAGCAAAACAAAGCTGACTGATCAGCCTTACATTCTTTCTTCCTTTCTCTTATGTTAAAGAATCAAGATTTGATTGGTTGAAGAGAAACAACATGCCTTGCATCGCCGATGTAAAGACCATGCTCACCCATCGGAATCCGGCGAACCCCACTACTATCCACCACGCTTAGATACTTACAAACGCCGGCGGCCAGAGCCACTCGTTGCTTTCCCCCTGCGGCAATGCTCACTGTGTCGAAAGCAACGAGTTGCTTCTGAGGCGCCCAATCACCCACGGGTGGGGACGCAAACATTAGCAGTGTCTGCGTCCCGTCTCTCGACCCCGTGTTCTCGACGTCAACGTGGACCCTTAGTGTGAGATTCTTGCAATCGGCCTGCCTCACGCGGACTAATTTCTTGGACAATGTGGTCGTGTTTGATTTATCGTGGTGACCGCCTCCCATTGGGACATGGAACTTTTCTGGTGCCTTTGCAATCGTGTGTTTGAAGCTCGTGTAGCTCAAACCATGTCCGAACGGATACACGACCGGACCTTTGTAGAACCTGTAAGTCCGACCGGGGTAGTTTTTTGACGGATTTGCCCTCATGTCCATTGTTGTCATAGGCAAGTTCTCAAGGTAACCCTGAGGGTACCAAGTCATCGGAAGTTTCCCACCAGGGTTGTGCGCTCCGAACAGGACGTCGGCAATAGCGGCCCCACCGGCTTGCCCCGGATACCCTGCCCAAATGATCGCACCGATCTTGGGATCTTTCTCGGCGAACGAAACATCCACCGGACCCCCACTCATCAGAACTAAGATCGTCCGACCCTTTGAGGCTCTGGCCACCTTAATCACGAGTTCTTGCTGCCGTCCAGGCAGCAAGAGCTCGGTCCGATCTACGAACTCGGCCTCAATTGATTGGTCGAGTCCCATGACGAGAATAGTCGCGTCGGCCTTTCGGGCGATCTCGATCGCTCCATCAAATAGGTCATCCTTATCGCACGCCACGTCAGCACAACCCTTATTATGAACCGTCCTAGTATACTTCCCTATACCTTGTAACGGACTTGTGTACCCACACGGAACACCTTCAATTTCACAAAACTAATTAATTAATTACTCCTCCATTACAATTACGTTAACAAAAAAGAAGTGGGTTTAAAATACTCACCGGCGTAATTTCCGATCATGGTGGCGGTGGCGTCGGAGTTGGGCCCTATCACGGCAACGGAAGCGAGTTGTTGTTGTTTGAGAGGGAGAACAGAGCGATCGTTCTTCAGCAGAACAATCCCCTGCCTCGCCGCCTGCAGCGCGAGATCCTGGTGGCGCGTGGTGCACACGTCCTTCGGGCCGAGCTTGCCGTAGGGGTGGGAAAACGGCTCGCCGTCGAACATCCCGAGCCTCATTTGAACGGCGAGTGTGTTGACCAATGCACCGTCCACATCTGATTCACTCAGCAGTTTTTCCTGCACTGCGTTTTCCGTGAACTGAGCGAGAAAGGGCCCACAGTCCAAATCCAAACCGGCTTTGATCGCGGCGGCGGCGGCCTCCTCCGGCGTCCGCGTGTAGTGCTGGGTGTTGAAGAATACGTCGACCGAATCGCAATCCGACACAATGTATCTGATGTCAGAACATGAATTAATTAGTTTCGGAAAGATTAAGGTTTGGTAAGTTAGATTAATTAGTTAATACCCTTTGAGACCCCAAGCTTCGCGAATAGTTTTCCGGAGAAGTTTAGGATCGGCGCAGGTGGGAACGCCGTTAACTTGGTTGTAAGAACACATCACGCTCGCAACTTCGCCTTCTCTCACACAACTTTTGAATGGAATGCTAAATGTATCTTTCAAATCTTGCTGAGTAACCTAGAGGGCGGATCCGAATCAAAAAGATTCCACATAATTTAGATTTAGACTCTGTATATTACTCTGTCTAAATGTTTAATTTACTCTTTTCGACGATGAAATTATTAGTATTATTTTTTTAAGATATGAAATAATTTCAGATTTATAAGGAATAGTGCCTTAGCGTTAAAATGGTATCTATCGACGCCGTTCCAATTATCAAGATCGTAGGCGGTGTAATGCTTGCAACACGCCGCCACCTTTAGCCGGTCACCGCGGGCGTTTCCTTGTAGGCCCCTAACGTAGCTCGCCGCATATTTACCGGCGACCACCGGATCTTCACCGGGAGTTTCCTGTCCCCGGCCCCACCGTGGGTCTCGGAGTATGTTCACGTTTGGGCTCCAATACGTCAGGCCCGCCGCGCCGCCATTGTACATTGCTCGGGCTTCATCCGACACCACCTACATATAGGATAGATTCTGATTTTATAATTTAATCGGCAAAATTTAAAATAATAATTTTTGAAAGTACAGAAGTGTTATTTTAAGGGGTAAAATAATATATATATATATATATAATAAAATTTGATTTTTAATAGTAATATTTATGAAATTCGAACTTGTCATATCAATTTTTAATTATAAGAGAATTGCATGAGAGGAAATAAAGCAAAGTCTTATTCACCTTTCCAATGTCTTCCCACAAGGAGGAATTGAAGGAGGCGGCGGTGGTGATGACCTGCGGGAAACTAGTGGCGCCGGGAAATTGGCCGCCGAATTTGGTCCCCGGTCCCACATCGGATACGCCGTGAAGCGCCTCCGACCACCACTCGTACCCCATGATCCCCAGCCGCGGCACGGCGATGGCATTGTTGACGAGCAGCTTAACCTTCTCCTGCAATGTGAGACGTCCGATCAAGTCCTTCACTCTCTCCGCCGTTGATGCGTCGGTTCGACAAAATGGCAAACTTTTAGTGGCCGAGTTTTCGGGATCGCAGGCGAATGGCTTCCGACTATTTGCCGCGATAGAAATAGATGTGGCAGACATGATTAAAATTAATGCGAAAATACAAGAATGAGACATTTTCTGTCTCGACATGTGTTGTATAAGTAAAGGAAATGGAGTGGAGTTTATATAGAAATCTAAAGAATTTGTGAAATGATGGTGTGTGAGAATTGCATTTCCAAATTTAATAGTAATACATTATTCGGCTGTTTCAACTTCTGCTTTTTTGGTGGTAACAAATTGGAAGTTGCAAATTCAAGATAAGAGACCACATAATTACTTATTTTGTTATCAATCCATGTTTCAATATAAATATACATTTTTTGTAAGAATAGACTATAATTTATTTATTTCTTTTCTTTGTTTTGGTTGATGTTATGAAATTTATGCCAAAAATCAGTGTTTTATTAGTATTCCACGACAATTCGAACTATAAGGTCATCTGACTATATAATTATTAGTATGTAAATCATAAAATCGCCGACTTCATCGTGACTGTCGTGGGATACATAGAAACAGAGGATCCACACCAGAATTTAGGTACCTCTTACCTCTTCCTTGCTGAAGTTATTGAGATACGTAGTTTACATCTTTAATTCTTCTTAATTAAAATAGACATCATTTACTATCTCATTAACCAACATTCCTCTTATTTCCTTCTTTACTTCTCAACTAATGCTACTCTTCCTTCATTCTTTGACTATTAAAAACACTACAATAAAATGTAAACTGAATAAAAATCTCGTTTCGATATAATAACTTGCAAACCGCATTATCTGCAAAAGATTAGATAAGTCTAGTCTTTGTGGGCATCCCATGGTATTTAAATTTGGGAAAGATGAAATTGCACGCAATAAGATATATACCAAGGAATTAATATGTACATTTATTTCTTTTCCACAATTAAAAAATCGAGAGACGATAAAAGATTTCCTACGTTATTCCTTTTCAATGTAAGGACGTTGCAAGTGGACCAAATTGAATTGAATTTATGTGCCATAAACAGTGACATTAAGCTGGACTCCGGTTTGGCATGTCGAACAAAAATATTAATTGTTATTCAAAATAGAAAATTCCCGAATTTCGTGATACAAAATTTAAATAATAATAATAAAAAATGTTTCTTTGAAAACCAGTCATCTAGTAATAGCAGCAGTTTGAGTGTAGAAACTTGAATCTTACCTGAATAAGAACTTCTAGTATTTGTCTCGCTAATTTTGTGTTCTGGGCGTAAAATCTTATTCTACTTAATTTGAACATTATATTTAATTAGTACTATATCGAAATGAAATACATGACATTATTAGACGTATTAACAACTTTTAATTATGAGTGCTCGTACAGTCATAATCGTAGAAGTCATATTTCTTTTCTGGAAAAGAAAAATGACTTTGCTTGCAAGTGAGGTGATACAAATACAATACTCTTTATCAGTCTCTCTCTCTCTCATATAGTACTTTTTTTTCTCTCTCATGACTCATGAGTGCGAGATGCAGCAACCTTGCATCACTTAAGTATTCATGTGAAAAAAATAAATTATATTTCATAATTTGTATCGATTAATATCATCCATCTTATATATCAATATTATAATTACACTTACAATAATTTTGTAATTGTCACATGTCATTAATTTAAAATGTATAATACACAAATATATATATATATATATATATATATATATATATATATATATATAGGAGTTGAATCATTAAGGAACAACATTTTATTGAAGGAACTAGGAACATATTCTGCCCCTCCATTTTATTAGATGAGTGGTTAGGATTAGATGAGTTATTTTAATTTTTGAATCTTTTATTTAGCTTAAGGGTACAAATATAAACTACTCATTTTATTTTATTTTTACATATCTTCTATTATTTGATTTTGAAAAATAATTCATAATTAAATGTAAATTATCCAAAATTTATATATATATATATATATATATATATATATATATGAGGAGGTTCAAATGTGAACAATCTGTTATTGTGTGAACGCGTGAACACTGCACTTTAAAGACAAATGTACTTAAAGTGCAGTACATTTGTCTTTAAGTGCAGTACGTAAAGTGCAGTATTAAAATGCAATATATTTACCATAAAAGTGCAATACGTTTGTCTTTAAAGTGCAGTGTTCACACTAAAACTGTTCACACTAAGGCTGTTCACACTACAGTATGTAAACCTCAATCCACTACACCCACTTGGAGGAACTTTGGCCTCTGTCTCTTTGATGCTTCATCATTGTAGATAATTCACTTTTTCTTAGTTTTTCTTCAATATACCTAGTCATTAACCGAGGCAAAATAGCAATACAAATTCTATCCAAACAACAACCGATTTATAATGTCAAGCTGGGATAATTATTGCTTAGGTTAAAATCATTGGCTATTGAAATTAGTAGATAATAACATTAATTGAGAACATATCATTATATCCCTTTCACCAAACGGCAATAATTAGCCGTCAAATTCAAGCTTTATAATAAAATACTAAGTTATAGAGTAATAACCAATACGCACCTCGAATAGCAGCTACAAACTAGATGTGTAAGTGTATGTATCTAAGTGAAAGCTTTACATAAGTAGATTGCCAACAGTCACAAAGATATGATACATCCATTTATGTAGTACTAAGTCCTCACGCACCACCAAAATATCATATAAATATTGTACATAGCAGATACAAATTTGAAGGAGAAAGCATGTAAGTTTCAATTTTCAACAACTATGGAACAGAACCAACCTGAAAGAAATGAGTCTTCCATCCCTTTCAGATTTGATCAACTCCTTCCCCTCTTCTTCAAGAGAGAAGAGCTACGGACTTGCGGTCATATCCGTTGGACATTTTCGAACAACAATCCTACTTGATGTATTGAGACACCCATTTGAAACCATCACCATACCCCATTTTTCGCACAATGCTACACATGAAAACCTCCAAAGGGCGCACGTTGGAATCTGCAAGATTCACCTTCCCTTTGCCGGTTGTTACACCTGTCAAGCCGAGGTGATAGCACAATTCATCTTCTGAAGCAGCATACGGTATGTCAATCTTGTTCCCCAAAATGAGGAATGGAACAGTGGCAAGGGACTCATCAGACAGGAGTGCGTCTAGTTCCTTCTTAGATTCTGCAAAACGCTCCTTGTCGTAGGCATCCACTAAGTAAACTACTGCATCCACCTATAAGACCAGAGACATGTTTATAATTACATTAGCTTTTAAAGTTTTAGGAGAGATTAATTATTGAATATGGGTAAGAAAAATGATGTTTATAAAAGTTTAGCACTTCCTTTGGTCCATAATAGGTTAAGTAGTGTGTGCACCTTGTGGCTGGATACAAAATGGATCTACTCTTTTTAGATCCATATGTTTCCTCTACCAAACTTCATAATTTGTGTATATTTCCAAATCCCAAGCATATAATACTTAATGGTGTCATATCATGAACCCATAATAACATAAGGCCGCTAGTGATTAAACTCATTAACTAGTGCTACAATCAACAATCTCTAAGCTTCGGACAAACCAAAAACTGATTTTACATGTCTAGTTTGCTCGAGTCATAGTACAACATGTTGAGGTGCTACAGGATGTAAGATTACAGTAGAGAAAACATTAGTCCATTCTATAATCATTTCATATATCGTAGCAAAGACCGAAGGCAGCTAAAAGAAGCACAAAAGCTTTTAACTGTTACATTGACATGTAATTTGTTAAAAACAATAGCTTCATACCATCGCTATTCCAGTATTAGAAGTATCTTTAATCAAGCATAGTTAACTCCACTAGCAGCAAAACAGGCATTATTTAAGGTGAAAACTACTGATTCACAACATGAAGCCCGATTTCCAGCAAATTTAAATTACAAGCTTCATCGAAAGTTGAGTAAATCCAAATCCAAATAGGAGTCGAAACAATTCCAAAAACACAGTAGTAAGTCTAGGAACAATCACTTGGTCATTTTATTGAACCGAAGCAGACATCCCCAAGATTAACAATTTTCATAGAAAAGATTCGAGAATGCAAATTAAAAACACTAAATCAAAATCAACCTTAGCGTAATAGTCCTTCCATACTCTACGAGCGATCTGATGACCTCCTAAATCAAACGCCTTGAACTTAATTTTGCCAATACTCAACTCCTCCGACGTCGGATACTGCGTCGGCTGATGCTGCACTAATCTCTGAGTCAAACCACAATTTCACTATCAGAATCCATTTAATTAATCAAAAACTCTAAAAGAGATTAAAAATAAAAAGAACCTCATCCTTGAGCATGTGAAGGAGCGTTGTTTTGCCAGCGTTATCTAAGCCGAGGAACAAGATTTTAGCCTCCTTCTGCCATAGTCCGAGTGAAGCCAAAACGCCGTAAAACCAGTCGAGCAGAAACATGTTTTGCTAAAAGTTGATCGGAGCTTCGCGAATCAAGCAGATCTTGTTGGTTTGTGGCTGAGAAATTGATTTTAGCGGTGAAGGCAGTATCCTCCCGACTAGGGATACTAGGGATGGCAATGGATCGGATTTGGACCGGATCCTCCTCGGTCCAGATTCAGATTCGGGATTTTTTACTTTGGTCCAAATTCGGTCCAGATTCATTGGATCTCAAAAAATGAGATCCAGACTCAGATCCATTGGATCCACAGGGTCTCGGGTCTAAACCCGGATCCATAAATTTTTTAAGCTAAAATTAAAAAATTCTAAATCAATTAAAATTTAACTAATTTAATTAGTTCTATGATAACACGATAATCTTTAAGAGCATTACTATCATTAAAAAAAATCAAACTACTCATGATATTATAAAAATATTACAATCATCTATAAAACTATGATCTTCTCTCTAAAAAAAACTTCCAAATTCGTGGACAGTGGGTACTCAATCTCCTCCCTCTTTTCTATTTATTAGATACTAGTTAAGTATTTCAAGCTCAACAAATAATGTACCGTGATATTTTAAGTAGAATAATATAAATATAATATTTTAAATATGATAATAAAATAATATTTTAGTTATAAAAATGGCGAATCTGGACCGAATCCGAATCTCAGATCGTAAAGTCCAGATCCAGATTCATAATTTCTAAAATCAGTTCAGATCCGATCCAAATCCAATGGGTCCAATTTTTTAAAATCCAGATCCATAAAAATGGATCTTGATCCACGGATCTGGACCGGATCCAAGATCCATTATCATCGCTATTCCCGACTCTGGATTAATTGGGGGAAAATAATAGTAAAAAAGTAATATAATTAATTAAATATAAATTCATGGAATCTGCTTACCTGTCCGTTTCCAGATACGAAAATACTGATTTTTTGGTCAAAATAGCATTATGGAAAAAAGTATTTGTCAATATAACATTCTTGAAAAAATATTTATCAAATTAACACTCTATTGCCAACTAAGATGTCACTTGTAGGGGTGGGCAAACAATTCGGGTTCCCGCGCCCGTACCCGTCCCATTCGGGTATTTCCCGTTCGAGTCGGGAAAAACGGGTACGGATACCCGTTATGCGGGTACCCGCAAAAAATCAAGCGAGTCGGGAATGGGAACGGGTTTTATTCTTAGATATCCGTTCCCGAACAGGTACCCGCATTAATATACAATTTTTTTACATGTGGTCTGACCTAAGTTACATGTGGCATCCTAGTAGGCAATAGAGTATTAATTTGACAAATAATTTTTCAAAAATGTTATATCGACAAATACTTTTTTTCATGGTGCTATTTTGACCAAAAACTTCGAAAATACTCACAAAAACTTGTGTTTACCACTTTTATATACTCTTGTGTGTACCACACTACAATGTTATTAATATGTGTTAAATATGACCCACTTGATTTAATGAGAAATGTCACATGTCAATATCTTTATAGTGTGGTACACGAAAGTAGTACATACAAATCGTTCCGGAAAATACTTCCTGAGTTGGACCCGTTGGTGGAGGGAGATTGGGAGAAGAAAAGTAGTAATTCAACTTCTAATTTTACTGATGTAAATTATATTAATCTCACATATGGTTGTTATGTGGGATTCACACAGGAATTTAGAATTATGAATCTTATGCATATATATAAATTCAGATCTGCGAGACTATACCCCAAATTGTGTAATTATTTTTTCATTATTTACTTTATACTATTGGAAAAATGTCTCAATTCATCTTTCAAAATTGCAGATTTTGCTTTTAATTTTAAATTGTGGATTTTTGCCTATTTATGTAGGGTTCGATTTGAGGATTGTGTTAGACAATTGCACTCCTGTATTTTTCCGTAATTTTTTAATTTTTAAATAAAAAAATATTTGTATTTCGTCACTCAAAATTACAGATTTCATCTTCCAATATTGGATTAATAGATTTTGTCCCGTATAAAATTAGTCTATTTCATCATATTTAATGTCTACTAGACATAGGTTATAGTCATACCAAGGGGCATTGACTAAATTTCCTAAATCAACCAATCAAATTCTCCTTGAGCTAGTAAGTGATTACACTTGTATATGAAGATGGAATAGCTTAAAAGTGACCTATCATTTATTTCGTGGCAACAAATTAGGATTGTTGCCATCTCTTTACAAGGACAGACTTGCTTTTGCAGGGCATGGCAAGATTTTGAAATAGCACAACTTTGTGGTGTAGTGACCCACCAATCGTTAACAAATACTCCCTCCGTCCTTATTTTATATGTCCATTTGTTTTTTTCACATAGATTAAGAAAAAAAAGTAATGATATGAAAGTTAGATAAATGTTGGCATTGGAATTTGTATAAATTAAAGTAAATTACTAAAAAGTTAATATCATAATTGTGTTTGTTATTATAAAAGTTGGATAAAATAGTCTTTTTCTATGTTATCATATTAATTAGATCTATTAAAGTTGGTGAAAGATTTTATTAGATACAAAAAAATTACTAATAGACATATAAATTTGGGACAGACGAAAAAGGAAAGTAGGCATATATATTTAGGACGGAGGGAGTATTAGACTATTAGAAAGCTTAACTGTTTTCAATATTGTGTCAAATCTGTTGAGCTACTAATCAGAATTCAGAAAGAATCAAGTAAAGGGTAGTATTGTATTTTTGCCTGCCACCCTCTCCTTACATATTTAACTTGTCAACTCTCCCTCTAAAAGATCACACACATAGAAAGAGTGCGAGAAACATGAGTGATGCTGTATTATTCATAGATGGTAGTATGTGCAGAATATGCTATGAAGAGGAGGTGGAGAGGTGTGAAAGACTGGAATGCCCTTGTGCTTGTTCTGGAACACTCAAGGTCTAATTTCTTACAACATATATGTGTGATTTTGTGTATGCTTTTTTGATCGTGTTTAAGGTTTGAGTTTCTGGTTTTTCAGTTTGCACACCGAGACTGCGTACAGAGATGGTGTGAAGAAAAGGGCAACACCACTTGTGAAATCTGCTTAGAGGTACATAGTTTTCTTGAATGTGTGTGTTTAGTTTGATGCACAAATCTTTTTTTGTTTTGTTTTTTTTCAGAAATTTAGAGATGGATACTCTGCTCCAGTTAAGAGGCCTAGTTTAATTCCCACAACAGCAACCATAAGGTACAATTTAGTTCATGCAATGTGATAAATGTACCTCCTACTTATCTTTCTTCAGTTTGGATGTTGTTGAAAGAATTGAGCCCCATGGTGAAGAAGTTATTGATAGTGAATGCACCGGATGTAGTTCATCACTCGACGTTGGTGCTGCTTGCTGCAGATCGTTGGCCCTAATCGTAAGTCTTTGTTCGAGTTTGAGTTGCTTTTGCAACTAATGAAGTATACTTACCTTTGGTTCTCAAATCTGCAGTTTACTATTCTGCTTCTGATCAGAAATCTGTTTTATGGAGGGGAAAAAGTTTACCCGTTTTCCACTGTAACAGTGAGCACCTAGAATTTAGGCTTTGGTTTCTCTATTAAATGTAAATCAGATATTTATGTGTTAGTGTAATATTTGTGCAGGTGGTTATAGTTAAGGCTACTGGCGTAATTGTGCCAATGTATGCACTAATTCAAATTACAGCAGTAATTCACAAAAGCCTCAAATACCATCAACACTATCAGCATGTAATTACTGCATCCTAAATCAGTGATGAATAACTTTCTTTCAACCTCAGATTCATCTAATCATCTTTCTTTGCATCCATGTTTCAGAATCTTGACTCGGATGTACGGAGATCTAGCAATCGAAGCAGTGAAGATGACGATGCAGACACGAATGACAATAATGCATAGATTGGGTGTGCAGCCCTTAACAAGTTCTACTGTGAGGAAGAATTTCAGCCCCAACAGAAACAAGTTGGACAAAAAGAAAAAGGAAAATGTCCACCACTTTAGATTGAAAGAAGCAGCAGTTGTTAAGAGTAGACAAGGAAAATGAAAGGCTACCAAAAATTAAAAAGGGGACTTTCAATGCATGTTACTTAGATGCATAAACACTTCTGATCTTCTTTATAACAGAGTCAACAAACTTTTCAGCTGTGATTTCACTTTGAGAAAGCAAGATGCACATCACTTTGGCCCTACATATCAGATAAGTCATTTTACCCTAATAAATATCAAGAATCAGTTTCTTGTCAAATTAGAAAAATGCAAGTTTACTCAGTGCATGAATGAATTTCCTACAAAATAACATGTCTATCAGACGCTGTTATATAAAACATGAAGATTAGGTAAAAATATTAAAAGACATGAAGGAGTAAACTATAAAAGCATATAAGAGAAAGTGGTGATTCATACACCAGAGGATAGTTCAAGTTACTACTGCACACAAAATATGAAGGTCTGAAATGGTTATCTAACTAAGCTTGCCATCTATAATATTAATACCCCAATAATCTTACAGTATTGCAGTCGATAACTATCCCTTCTGAAGCCCAACATGGTGTTTAGCTCCTATCAGCAGCAACATAACGATTACATATGGCACTATGCATCACTTAAGCATCAATAAAACGGATGTCAAAGGTGTTTGGATGGATCTGCCACACGTTTAAGGCTGCATATTCCTCTAAACATTCTTTGAGCTGGGCTTCACTGTATCCCTGGTGAAAATAAATCTCATAAAAATAAGATTTCCGGCATATAGTAACAGATAATTTAAGTGCTCTGCAAGCAATACATGTTTCAGTGATGGAAGGGTATGATTTTTAGCTTTTATGATCAAACTACATATAATAGGAAGCATATTTACACTAAAGGTATTAACTGTACCCCTCTCTGAAGTCATAGAGCAACTTGTCAAAAGAGAAGAATACAATTGACAGGGCTGGACCTGATATTCATTAGAAAAAACTACTACTTCCATTCGAAAGTCCAAAAGCATAAATCTAACTAACCTTTCTTGAGATCCAATTGAGGGCATGTGCGTAGCTTACATCCGTCTTGTTAGCTCTTGCAGCCTCATCACGCAAGATTGAGTAAATATCAGATATTGCATCCAGACCAGACTTTTGACGGTCGTCTGAGTACAATGAGAACTTCGACATTTGCATTAATCTAAGTGCCTCGTCCACATCACTCTGAGCAACATTGCTAGAGAATCTGAGTCTTGCCAGAGCCTGAAAAGAAAAGGTTTCCACTGCCATGTTAGAAAAAATAAAAAGGCATCAAAATAGATGATCTTTCTATCTATGGTTAAAGTATGTTAGACTGCGGTCTATCTTGAGAAGATAGAGAAACTAAGAAATGGGGTTGAAAATTCATATTGTTAAGCCAAAAATCAAGATTTGGAGCATAGATTATCTTGCAAAATATATAAATTAGTTATTGACTATTAAGCCAGAAACAAGATTAGCAGCATAAATTGTCTTATGATAATTACCTGAATGGAATCGATAAATGAGCAAAACTATTTCAGTGGCCAATAAGAAACTTACTGCTGATATCCTAAGAATACTGAGAAGAGTTCTGATAGTTGTATACGAGTGTGGAGTACTTGATTTCGCTTCTTCCTGCCTGATACTGGAATACGCACTAGCTATATATTCCTCCAAGTCCCTTGGTACAGTAGGAGACAGTTGTCTCGCAACTGAAATATATGCCCTAATAAACACAACATATATCTAATGTCAATACAACATGGTGTTGAACTATACAAAAAAGGATGACTCAGCAAACTCAGCTTACGAGAGTAACTAAACCAAAACATAACCGTGTTCATATGGACATTTCATAATGAAGTTGCTTTCTCTACTCGTAAAGTCACTGCAGCCTTTCAATGTTTATAGCAAATTTACCTAAGGAGTGATGGCTCAAGAGGAGTGAAACCAAGATCTGGAGATTCTTTTGCCTGGTGTACATGGAGGACATGCCGAGCCATTTCAAGATCAGTATCCATATCTGCTCGATCTAGGATCAACCACAGAAGATCAAACCTTGACAGAAGAGCTGGAGGAAGATTAATATTTTCAGCGGGTGATCTTCTTAGATCATATCTACCCCTGCAACACAAGTTAGGTTGTGAAAGGTTGGAGTTAAATCTGGAGAAACTTCCATAGAAGTATTAGAAGCAGCATTAAGATTGTAGTTCCATATCACCAATAAAAATGCATAAACCAAAACCATAAGAGAAGACAAACTATATTGAGTTTATGTTGGGTACCAAGCAGGATTAGCAGCAGCAAGAACAGCAGTCCTCGCATTCAAGGATGTCGTGATACCAGCTTTAGCAATACTAACTGTTTGCTGCTCCATCACTTCATGTATTGCTGTACGATCAGATTCATCCATCTTGTCAAACTCATCAATGGCACATATACCCATATCCGCTAGGACCTGATAATGGTGGTTAGGAAACTCGTCCAACAAAAGAAAAGACATAACATTTTCAACGAAAAAGCTTTCTCACCAGAGCTCCACCTTCCAGGACAAATTCATTTGTCACTGAATCCTTCTGAACAGCCGCAGTCAGACCAACTCCACTACTTCCCTTGCCAGTTGTGTATACACCTCGTGGTGCAACATTGATTATGTGTTTGAGAAGCTGACTTTTTGCAACACCAGGATCACCCATTAGACATATGTGTAGGTCTCCTCTAATCTGCAGTATAATTGACAAGATAAAGTCAAATTTCAAAATATGCTGACATGATCTACAATTCCAATATATAAATTGGTCGAATAGAAGGTGTATATGTCCACTTCAACTGTGGGTATAACAACTTAGGAGAAACAAGCAAAGATTGCTGAAAGACAACCATGAGTTCAGATTATTCCTCAAGTAAAATATAGATGTATGGCAGCTCCAACTACCTTCATCCCGTCTTTTAGTTTTCGATGAGGAGCGCCTACTAGGAGAAGAAGAAGCGCCTTCTTGACATCCTCATGCCCAAAAATTTCAGGGGCTAATGAGCGTGCTAGTTTGTTATAGATATCACCATCCTCAGCTAACCGAGCAATTTCCTCTTCCTCCTCCTTTCTAAGCTTATATCTGCATTTAACAGAAAAAACCACCTTTGAGATTGTTATACAACTTGTGCGTGTTCATTAGATAACTGAAGAACCAAGCCAACGGAACCTTAGGCCTCTGAACAAACTGGTAATGATGATTAGCAGATAGCAGGTAAGACAGTTGCTTGTTAATTAGAAGAATTCCTTCATCTAATATTTTATGTGTTCAACATTTGGTATTTAATCTCTTTTTTTATTTAATCTCTTTTTTTTTTCAAGTAAGACAAGTGACACATGCAAAAATATAAAAGCTTACTCATCATATTTTTTCTTGAAATGGGTGACAGACATTGCTTCCAAGTATGTATCAGCAATCAAGCCAGCTCGCATTGCCCTAAACCCAGTGTAGGGAATTGGGAGAAATATTCCTGACAACTCTACGACGTCACCAGGAGCAACCTGAAGTATTATGGAAGTTATAGAGTATAAAGGTCAACAAGAATGTGAACAACACAAATCGAAGCAAAAGTTAATCCCCAAGAAGGATAATATTGGAAAGATGCAAAAAGAAACTTGTTTGATTACAAATAGGTTTATACGGAGAATTGAATCATATACAGGGTGGTGTTAGTAACTTATATTCCAAGAGAAAATCTTGAGTAGATAATCTGGTGTATAGATAGACATGCTTGAACTAAATGAGTAAACGTACCCTGATACTTACATAAGGGTGAGGTACTCTTGTCTAATATCTTGCATTTTTGGTAAAATTTTGAAAGTACAACAAAAATAATCGATTTGATCTATAACGAAACCAGAAAGGCATCAACGGGCATTAGCTGCAATATTTTCCCAAGTTCATTTATGTATCAGCCAACATTACAGATCCCAAGGAACATACGGTATGAATAAACAAGATATTTACAATATGTATGTAATCTAGCTTATGAGTTATGACCACCACAATGCATATCCATTCTAGAAGCTTCCAGGTTTAATTTACTAACCTTTCTAGTAAGCTCTCCTCTAAAATGTACAGTCATCGATCGGGGAATGTGACCCTTTGGAACATGTTCAGATAATTCTTGAAGTTTGCCCTGAAACAGATCTTAGAAAGTTTAGGGAAAGAAACTCCTGGAATGAGTTACTAACAAAAGCCACATTAAAATGCAGACCTCCTGAAACTTCAAAAATTTTGATGCCCTGAGTTGGGGTATGAGCGTCCCTTTAGTATGGTTTGTTTTGCATTGTTCAGATGGGCAATCAAAAATAGGCATATATACTCGAGCAGTTACATCCTGTTTCACATGTGACAATTAGTTTATTAACAAAATTAAGTAGAAAGGATACCATAAGTCAAAATTAATCAGGAACAGAAGATAAAACCTGATAGATTTCAAATCCACACTCCTCGCATGTGTAGACAGCAACCTGCATTAGTGGTTTGACATCCGAACATCGTGTCACAATGCCAGATATCCTTACAAGCTGACCAATATATGAAGCTTTAACCTCCCGGATTGTGAAAGGCCTCCCTTTTGGAGATGCCTTGACATAAACTTCACTGATATAACAATAAAAAATTGTTAGTTACATCCCTTACAAAATTATCAGTAAGCTTAAATCTCTTTCTTTGTTAATTTTTGCATTATTGACAACACTTAATACACAAAAAGCCTCAATTTCGTCTTTGCGTGCAACATTTAAGCTACAACATCACCTAACCATTAACTCCATATTACTTTTTTATACTAGTCACTAACCAAAAGCTTTAACAGATTAATAGAAATTCGAAAACCAATTAATGAAAGCTAGAGGCAAGTTTTTTATCAAATACAAAAAATGGCCAGATGGCTTTAGTGAACTTACTAAAATCTTTTAATTTCAGGCGGCATCTTCCTCTGGGGATCAGAGACTCCAGCAGAGTCATTTCCTTCTACGACCCTCTGAGTCATAAAAACATCATCGTCGTCGTCCTGAAGCACCTCAGTTGGTTCTGGCAGAAGCTCATCGATTGCATCGGCAAATATAGCAATATATCGCCGTGTATTTTCAGTGGCACGCCTCAGAAACTCCTCATCCAAATCCTTATACTATTTTTTGTTATCAACGAAAAAAACCCTAAAATTAGAACTTCTCAGAGAACAAAATAAAATGAACATACCAGAAACATATATTTTTTACATTTATTAGGTCTTCGAGCTCAATCTGGACGACCTTAATTTTCCGATTCGCTACATCTTGCTGTCAACGACAAATTGTCAGAGCAAAAGGAAATTGTCAATAAAAAAGAAGACGAACTTGAATTTATTAATGCGGTGAAGGAGAAGGTAAAACTCACAAGGATATTTATATACTTGGCTACGCCGTCCGCATCTGCAAAGTTAGTGAGAAAATCCTTCGCAGTTTCTGCAATACAGAATAAGACTTAAATTAAACAAGCAAAACGAATATATGCAAGAAATGCAGAGAAATGCGAAAGCGCGATTTGCTTGCCTTTATCTTGCTTGAAGTCAAGATCGTTCATGGCGGCCTCCGCGCTTGTAAGATTGACCGTGTGCGTGAGAGTGAGAGAGAGGGAGCAGATGATATTGGCGGCAAAATAAAGAGCGAGGCAGAGTGGGAGCTTATGTAGGCCGAGGTTTTGGCGGGAAAGAGAAAGGGGCAATAAATTGCAAGCAGGCCCTCGGGAGCCTATACCATTTTTATAAGAAATTTGCACTGTCGAGTCCTTAGATTTGTGAAATTCACAATTCAGCTCTATAACTGCATTTCAACAATTTGGTATTGGTATATTCAACGGACATTCGCTAAAATGGCCTAGCACGGTTTCAGTGCTTGTTGGGTAGCCGAAGATTACGAGTTTGAAATCCATAAACTAATGATTACAGAAAAAGGATAGTGTGGATGTAATTTTGCGGAAATAGAAAAATCTCTATAAAGTCTAAACAAAATTCAAAACTCTCTGCAATTTGGGAGCAGCGTGAATATAAACAAGATAAAATTCTTATATGTTTCACATTTGAATAACAATGTACAAATATCTATCAACAAGCAAAATCTTTTGACGAAATCAGATGAAACAAAGGCTTACAAAAATAATATGTGTATCAGTCGCTCTCGACCAAATCAAATTCAATAATTAATCTTCACATAAGCATCTACGTTGGCTACCAATGACATATATCCGGCCGAGTCGAATCGAGTTTTCTCTCTCTACTTGGGTTTTTCATCGCCAGAAGGTGGGATTTACTCAGAAGCCTTGGCCAGCTTTGCATGAACAAGTCTGTCCATCACAGGAGGCTCAAGAGGAATTGGATCAAGACAACGCTCTGCACTGCTTACTATAACCTGTTCAATCAAAAATTCTACTAGTTTGGTAATATACTCTAGCTAGCTGCTCGGAAACAATCCATGATTAAGAATTTGGGGCGAAATAGCAGATTTTTTAAAAATAAATATAGAAAATCCGGGATTGCAAAAAATTTGGACCCGCCTACTAGATCCGCCACTAATTGAGAGTCACAAAGGTTTCTAGCAGAGTAAACAGCAAATAGGATCATTTACCTCATCTAGCAAGAAATCTGTAGCAGCTTCATCTTCAGCAATATCTTTTAAACTAGTCCTCAAGAAGTGAATATCCAGCTGAATCTGCTGAAACCCGCTTCGGTTAAATGTTTGGAGCCTCACAAACTCTTGTATGCTCTTCAAGGATAGCTTAACTATTGTTGTTACCACAGATCCCTGCAAATTAAGTGTCATGCATCAGTTTTTCAGACGAAACTGTCATTAGATTTTATGAGTGTCCCAACCTGTGTGTGTTCAACTTTTGTGAAGATCTCCATCTTCTGCTTGAACAGTTTTGCTAGATGACTCTCTAGAAGCTGGCTTCTGGCTTTATGAGTATTAGACCTGCTCAGTTTATCATCCCTCAAAGGATTACTGCGGGACGAAGTAGTGCTCCCATTACTATTATTGCGGCGATGCTTATGATTGAAGCCTTCTGGTAGAACTTGTTTTACTTCGCTCCTTATTTCTTCGAGCTGGGGGATGAAATCAGACAAATACATTAGATATTCACTTATATTACCTGGAATAGATAATTGAACTATAAGAACCAAGGGATTTAAGAAAAATATATCCAACTCTCATGGCCATGTTATATCTCAACTTTGTATTGCAAGTAACAATAAATAAAGTAAAATAAATAAATAGACGAATGAAAGGCTAGGTGGACGGATTACCTCGTGAAGAAGTAAATCTACAAACATATGCACTTCTCTGGGTTCTTTGTGCTGCAGAAACGCGTGAGAGGTAAAATACTTGGCCATTTAAGTGACAGAAAAAGAATTTGAGCCACAGTTTTACTCACCTTAACCCAATTTGGCGCAGTGAACCTCCTTTTCAAGAGAATTGATATTCTCTGAGTTCTCATCTTTATGTACTGAAAAGTACAGTCAGGGTGCATTCAGAACAATTGCAGCTAATAAGCACTAATTCAGACATGAGTAAGATAATGCATTCATCTTTTACTATAAATAAACTATTCAAGAAAAGTACAGTAACGGTTCATTAAGAACCATAGCAGTTAAAGCTACTAATTCTGACACGAGTAAAATAATGCATCAATAAAACTCTCATTAAAATATTCAAGAGCATTATCCATAACTGAGGAACATTCATCGAACATCAGTCAAGCACCACCAGCCACGACAAACAGGTATACAACAGTTTACATGCTTAGTGCTCTATATCTGAAATTGTTGTGAGTAATACGATCAAATCAAAAAGCCTAATGAAACATTCGTTATTAACAGAGAAGTTGTTGTTCAAATATAAAAGGTTATGTCAACACAGAAAGATCATCATTGCTGAGGTTTAGATCCAGAATACTCACAAGGTGCAAGAAACTTTCACCAGATGACCGAAAGGTGCGACAAAGTTCAGCAGGAACATATGCTAGACCATGTTCAAGGCCACGAACACCACCAACAGAAGACAGAGAAGCTATTTCCTACAAAAATGACTAGGATTTCAAGTAAAATTCTAAGTCTATATGCACGTTGTGATTCAGAAACAGCGTTATGGATTTTTTTTTATTTTTTCTTCTTTTTTTTTTTTTGGGTGTCGGGGTGTGGGGGTGGGGGTGATTCTTACCTCAGTGATTCTGGGGATGCCGCTTTGTTCGATAAAAAGAGTTAACTGTGCCAGAACAAGAACAAGCCCAGCAGAAATTCTTTCACCTGACATCTCCTCTATCAATTTGACATCTTGAAATGCTGTATTTTTCTTTCCGCAGAGCAAGAGGAAATAACCATCAAGCTTTCTGAAGAAATCTTGGAATCCTTCTTGGACCCATTCGATTGTTAACTCTCTCAATTTGAGCAACAATTCTGGGTTTTCATCAAGAAGCAATCGGAAGTCCTGGGATCGAAAGGTATATAATCATCATGAACCAGCACAACAGCTAAAATAGTGTAATCGTCTTTTTTTTTTTTTTTTTTTAATTAGAGAATAGAACAACATAATCAGCATGACAATAACAACTGGTCAACCAATGACTTCAGAGAAGTAGATGCCATATTAACCTCAATATTGATCCTTAATATGTCTGGTGTTAATCCAATGTCCTAAGTTTGCCAACTCCCCTTCATCACCCGTTTCATGCTTTGAGGAAAAACCTCTTGTGTCATACTTCAAAATAAGATGGTTATTTTATTTTTACGATTTATTTGAAAGATAAACCTCTACTCTTCAACACTATTAGACGTTGTCGGAAATTATTTCAAGGATCAAAGAAAATTAAATACCGAGAGTTCAAGAGTTCCATTAATAGATGACACCTTGAAATGTAGAAATTCTCAATCTTCCAACAATGGGTTGACATTTTATTGAACTATTACTATAAACCATGTTTTTGGAATAAAATTAAGAATCCAAGAGTGAGTTTGGCAATAATTGAACTCTTCATCCAGGCATAGGTGGATATGAAGTGTAACATAATAATATGATGAGGGTGAGTTAATGTGGAGTTGAAGATGAAACATACTACCAATTCAGATACCTGTTTGAAGTTAGTCTACACTTTTTACCCTTCTAAATTAACATATCGTGCATATTTTACAAGTTTGATTATAAACTATTGTTGAAATCCAGAATACCATTTAAGATTTAAATGGATTAACAAACTGAGATATGTGAAATGAATTTCATAGCAGACAATTGACCCAGATTTCAGAGGACATGGTGATGGAAAATATAATGATCTATCCATACCATTAAGGCATCCATACTGCCTTGGATCACTGCCTTTTTGCTGTCTTGAAGGGCTGCCTGCAATAAATATATTTCCCCCGACTCTTCTTTTGGCGTAAACTGGAATTTCTTAAGGGAGTCTGATAGGCGAAAAGAAGCAACAGTGAGCAGCCATAACTGAATTAGACGAGCATATATTCTCATAACTAGCAAAGTCTTTTAGGTAGCAAAATAAGTAGTTTTCATATTTTATATAACTATGAGGTTTATAGTTTCAACGAAGCAGTGAACCATATGGAATGACTACGAGATAAGCTGCATAATTCTCAAGTTCAAAGCCAAATAACAAAAGTAAAAAGAGAAAAAGAAAATTACGATAAATAAAAAAGTTCCAAGCATCTCTCAGAGATAACGAGATTTAGTATATTAATGAAACGTGGTACAAACCTGAGATGTTAATCAAAAGCTGAGTAAATTTGCTGGTGATATAATCTTTAACTGCATCACGGGCATGCTGAACAAAAAATATAATTATCAGTTTATCAGAGCATATATATTTGAGAACACAATGCATACAGATAGCTAGAGGGAGGATTTTCTCTTATATTATATAATGTTATAAGAAAAAATGTTGCTACCTGCAAAGCAAAAACTGGAAGGGAAGCTTCAGGTAGCACTTCATCCAAAAGAAGCACATTCGTCCAGATAACTCCTGAAAAACACAAAAAGTAATTAAGTCATTTCCCATCTTTCGTAATAGCACATCTTCATACTTGACTACACAACATTTTGTAAATTGAGACTTTCCCCGGTTTGGGTGGTTATGCAACCAACTAGCAATTTATCTGTTTATTTATTTACTCTTTTTTGAGGGGCGGGATTGCATCCGCACAAGGATTTACCATCCTATTATGTAGTCAAGTCAATATATCTCATTAACATTCATCGAGAATAATTTAAATCAAAGTATAGTTGGAGCCACCAAAAACTATATATATGTCTTCTATGTCCGTTTCATAAGATGAGAAAAATATCAAAAGCAAAACAGTTATATGCCTATATTCATTCCTTTTGTTGTCTTAGCCTTCTGAGAGGTAGGAGGCCAACCAACAAAGATACCGCATAAGCAATAGCTGTCGAATTTCATTCTGACATGAATAGTATTTTACAAACACATAATGGTCTGATTCCTTTAAAAAAAATACGAGTCTACATCTTAACCAGGTCATGATACATGACAGTATCATACTCGAGAATACTTGAAATATACTAGGCCTCTCGCAATAAATCATGATATTGTGATTCATATAATTGTGAAAGATTACTTAAAACCACATCTGGAGTACCACTAGTGCTACAATTTCTTCCACTCCATGTAATGCTATTTATGGTGGAAAAAGAGAATTAGAGACAGATGAATGATGCTACGTATTCGTGCTGAAATAGAGAAAGGAAATCTGATAGTGCAATCAATAATGATATATTTTGGATAATGTAGCTTACGAAACATCTCCAGAAGATCTGTTGAACGGACTTGCTTCACGATTTGTTGATGAATAGCTTCAAAGTGCCTGAATTTTATATGGAGAGCATAAATTTCATAAGAGAACTTTAAGACTTCGCTATATTGCAAAAAGATGTGTCGTAAGAAAATTGTAGTAACAGCAGCCATACTTCTTAACAATATCTTGTCCAAGATTAGATAGCTGTGATTCTGAATGCAAGAATATAACTTTATAAGCCCGAACAGCTTCTGCAAATTCATGAATAGAAGCCTGAAATAAAAGTAAGCAATACTTTGTAATCTAAATGGTAATGAACAACACTTGTATGGAAAACTCTTCAGTAATCTAAACTTCTGAGAGCAGTAGAAAATGATTCAAGTGCTTCCGAGAAGAATAAACTTTCACGAAAAGTGCAAAATCAATTTCTACAACTTCTTAAGTGCGTCAATATTTACAGGTGCTAATATGAAATTATATTATGGATGCAGTTGTCCAAACAACTGTTGCAGAATCATCTATGTAAGAAACTTGGTAAAAAAACCCACAGCTGCTAATTCCTCTCACCTCGTGTGTAGTAGTAGAAGCAGTATCTGGAGCAGATCCCTGGTTAGTAGACTCATCAGCAGGCACATTCGCCAACTCCTTATATTCCAGATCCAGGTCTACAAGGAACTGCTCCAACTTTTCAAACAATTTAAGCTTCAGATTTTCAACCTAATCAACAAAAGGGAAACAATTAACCAAAGATATTGATATCATAAGCACACTTACATAGAACACTCACATGCTTTCTCCAAATACATGCAAACCAAGTATTAAAGAATTCCCAGGAAAGGCCTACATTCGTTATCTTTTACTAAGTTTATAATACACATCAATAGTGTGTCCGGAAATAGAATATGCTACCATGAGCTTTAGATAAAACTGGAAAACAATTAACAAAAGATAATTGACATCATAAGCAAACCACCATAAAGCCTTGCCACGTCGCCTCAAATCAAAGATTATGGCACCTAAGAAAAGTCTACATTCAAACTCTCTTTGCTAAGTATGTAATGCCCAGCTCATGGTGGTATATTAGAAATTACAATATGTTACTGAAAAACAAAAACTTTAGATACACACCGGAAAATCCAACTGCTTAAGAAGCATGACAGCCTCGGCTCTTGCTTGTATTGACTCAGAATCTGAGAAAACTTTCTCC
This sequence comes from Lavandula angustifolia, assembly GCA_028984105.1. Classification (NCBI taxonomy): domain Eukaryota; kingdom Viridiplantae; phylum Streptophyta; class Magnoliopsida; order Lamiales; family Lamiaceae; genus Lavandula; species Lavandula angustifolia. The sequence continues at coordinate 29,121,242 of CM054810.1, read as the reverse complement.
TGAAAAAAAAAAAAAGAACTCCTAAATTTACAATTTATACATACATAGAAAAAAAAATGAATTTGAGGAGACGTAAACTCTTTAGCTCTAAACAAATCTTGTCTTGCATCTTATTCACCCATTTTAAGAAGCAATCTACAATTCGTACCCAACAAACAGATCCCCAGTCAATTATCCTCGGTAACTCAAAGTCCAAGGTTTCATGGTAAGAACTCAAGAACTCTAAGCTATAAAAAAATATTTGTGATACAACATGTGTGTTATAAATCAGATTACATGTGGTTTCCCCAGCATTATGCTAATGCTATGGTCAATATCAAAGTTAATAGTGAAAGAGATTAAAATCTAGTCGTCAATGGAAATTAATTTTTCTGAGTTCTTTTGTTTTTGGTTTCTATAAAATGACAAAGAGGACTCTATTTATCATGTGACGTCTTCCAGCCTAAATCTTTTTACCATAAAAGATAATAATAAGTCCTTATGAAATTACACATCTTTCAGTGCAATATAATGTGTGTGTGTGTGTTAGTGACACCAGAATGCTTGTTCTTTTTCAATTGAAGGTCAGACGTAATCAACTAGAAGTAATGATCTATGCTGCTGCATTAGTCAACAGGAACTACAACAGAGGTACGATTCTTGAGATGCCGAGATGTGAACAAAAGCATATCACTACGAGATGCAAACAAAAGCCTTGTTCACCCTCCACGAGGATTACAAAGTGAGAAACTCCTTAATGTGAAGATGGTTGAGTGAAACTGTAAGGAAAAGAGGACATACCTGTAAATTTTTTATAATAACTGATACTGCTTCTTCTGATGCACGTTTACAGTCCAGAAAGGAGGAATCCCCATATGCCTGATGATAGTCAGAAGTAAAGGTCAGACAGAGGGCAGTTTCTGGTGAAATACAGAGTTCAGTATTATTGAGTTTACAACTAGACTGTAAAATGTAAATAGATTGGTGGTATAAGATGATTCCAAAATCCCAACAGACAATGTAAGGGAAAAACCTTGAAGATTGGTGTGGCACCAGTATAATACTTTACTGCTTCAGCATAGGCCTCTGACTTTATATACTTTTGAAGTCTTGCAGGTAGATCATAAATGAACTGCTCTAGCAACAAAAGATAGCATCTTCATCAATTCATGCAAGGACAATTTTTAGTAGATTTCAAATTCCTATTCATACTATAACAGATCTTAACCCTTACTACAACACGACATTATAAGTTCTTTCCGGGATAACATATTCCAAATATGTAAAAATAACAACTCGGACACTTTGCCAGGACAGCTAAAGTTTGTCAATGAGGTTAAACACTCAGATACCTGAACTTTTCGAAGAAGATTGCGTGTGCGGTGCAACTTCTCTATATGTTCTCTCTTTTCAAAAAGAGAAGTATTGACCCCATCACTTCTAGATTGAACGGATGTTATCTGGAAAAATAACAATAACTTTAGTGTTTTGTTAAACATTTTTTGGATTAATTTCAAAAGGAGTTCAAAACTATAGCTATTTTTGCAATTTAATCATATGTTTTCATTTCGCCAATACCAGTAACAAACTTTCAATTAGTTGCAATTCCTCGCATAACCTTTAAATTTGGTAAAAAAATTGAAAGTAGACCGGAATAGACATATCAAATCTGAAAAGCACAAGTTCAGATGCCATGTTTTGATATCATACACTAAAATCAAATAGGTGGAGGTTTAATATCAGTTTATCTTTTGCTGAAATCAAGGACCATGAGTGGAAATGCAATAAATTGGAAGTTCATTATCAACATTGCTAAAATTACAAAAATTGTTAAATCACAAAAAATCACAAGAGGCCGTGAGTCTTTTTGTGATTGATCCAATTTCAACATACGCTTAGATACAAATATAATTTGACAGAAACCAAATTGAAACTATAAAACCTTTTCCAGAAGCTGCTCCATGTTCATCTCCATGCCAACAATATTATTTTTCATCCTAGAAACAAAAAAAAAATGATTATGTTGACTGATTGAGATCGCCATGCAGAAGAAAGTCGTGTGTACCCATGTAACAGCTTATTTATGCAGCCAAAATACCCATGTGACTTTATAGAATTTGATGAGATTGAAACAAGAAAAGTTACTTCTTTATTGTATCCGTTGCGCTTATGAACTTATTGTAGTTTTCATATACTAGCATTTGAAGGTCAGTGTCTAGATTTTTTATCTCGGCAGCCATTTCCACATGCTTTTGAAGAAGACCCTCCAGACTTGACTTTTGTACCTAAACAATCAATCACAGTATCACACAACTCGTAAGTTACGGGAAATATGTGCATTCCGGAGCTTTACCAAATTCTAATGGATTTAAGAAAGCAGGTTCCTGAGTGAGCAAAGAACAGAAGGCATAATCCATATATACAACGCGACGCTGACAAAATGGTTCAAGTATTATGGTTTGACTACTAAATTCCTTTTGCATCCATGACGAAAATTGATGCAAATCACTTGGTATGATAATCTAAAAGAGCATTGCCAAAAACCGATGCAAGAAATAGGCTGAACTTCACTGGAGAACTGGAAAGGCAATTTTGGAACACTTCATATTTTTCATGGAAACATAATCTATATCTCAAGTCCGACAGACCCTTCAATAAGACGGATGTTGAAAGCATCAGAATGACAATTTGAATGAAGATAAGTAAGAATCACCCAGGACTAAAAAAGCTGTTGCCAATTAGCCATCTAAACATAATGTTTAGCACAAGTAGACTCTAAAGACATTTTAAATCCACTGCTAAGTTTTTCTCCAGACGCTTATCTTACACAAACATCCAACCAACCAATAATCTAAATATCATTAAACTTTTCCAATTTACCCAGCAGCTCCATCGATGAAATTGAATAGATGATCACATTTTAGCAGCAGGTTCACAACCCCAATCTTAAGGTCACTACTCAAATTTTACCAATACTAAATTATCTGTTCCTTCCATTGGAGGGTGCATAACATTTGAGACGCCGAATCTTGATATTACCAACACATACACCAAATAACAATATACATAATTCAGCCTCCGCAGTCACTTTTGGTCCGCTGATTATCCCCATTATAATTATAAATTTACAACGATCGCAGATAACCTTCCCGGAGACTTTGGTAGATAAATAAACAAAAAGAAACAGGTGAGAGCAAAGGAGGATCATGCCACAATACATAATGTGGTAATTAGGACAATCTACAAGCGAAAAACAATTACACGCATGTCCATTTTTTATACTCCTTGCGCCACTCAGTCGCTCAACAAACAAAAAATGAAAAAGAAAAAGACAAATAAGCATCTAATCAAAAGAACCTCAAAAAAAAAACGAGAATTCTGAGCATTAGATCGATAAAGTGATTCGAATCAAAGAGAGAAGCGTACGAGGAGATTCATGTACTGATCTGCGTCGAATGAGGCGGTGTTGATAGTGTCGAGCGTGGCGAATCTGGAAGCAGTGTTGGGCTGCAGCGATGCGGAAGATGATTCATCGGGTGAATAGAAACTCGACAGCAGATCTCTCATTCGCTTCGCCTTGTCGTCCAGCGCCACTGCACCGTCCATCTCCATTTTCTCGCACCTCCACGGCGGATTACTGCAATTACTCTTCTTCCGTTGGTCGGATTAACAGAGAGATATCTACCAGTTCTGATTGAAGACGCAGTGAAAATGAAATGAAA